>CAKNWU010077165.1:0-14007 GCA_932072015.1 Andricus quercustozae
AATGTGTTCCAGGTACTCAGCGTGTGCATGACATGCTCTGCACCTATATATATATATATTTTTTCTAAAAGACTTAACTTCATTCTCTAACACAGCCGTACATTATAGGAATTTCTAAGTTTCCTAAAAGATCTAACTGTTTCTGTTGAGAAATAGCTAATTGTGGCTAGAATTCTCTAAAATAAACTTGTATTGTGCGAATTTGTAAATTTTCTATAGGAACCAACTGCTTCTGCTGTGAAGTATTCAATTACGGCGATAATTTCCTAACATAACCTTAAATTGTGTACATTTGTAAGTTTTCTATAAGGCCCAACTGTTTTTGTTGAAAAATATCAAATTCCTACGAGAAATCCCTAATAACATAAACTACAACATTTGTTCGAACTTGTAATTTTTCTGGAAAACCTAACTGTCCTTGTTGAAAAATAACTAATCCCGGCTTTGTCAAGATCTATTTGAAAAAAATATATATTTATAACCTACAATTGTTCGAATTTATAAGTTTTTTTTAAAGATTGAACTTTTTCTGTTGTAAAATATCCAGTTCCGACGAGAAATCGCTAACATAACCTAAAATTGCTCAAACTGTTAAGTTTTCGGAAAGACTTAACTGTTGTTGATGAAAAATATTCAAGTTCGGCAAAAATTCCATACCCTAACCTCAAATTGTTCTTATCTATAAATTTTCATAAAGACTTAACTTTCTCTCTTGAAAAATACCAATTCCAGGGAGAATTCTCTAACATCATCTCAAATTGTAGGAATTTCTAAGTTTCCTAAAAGATCTAACTGTTTCTGTTGAGAAAAAGCTAATTCGGGCTAGAATTCTCTAACATAAACTTGTATTATACGAATTTGTAAATTTTCTATAAGAACCAACTGCTTCTGTTGTAAAGTATTCAATTCGAGCGATAATTTCCTAACATAACCTTAAGGTATGAACATTTGTACGCTTTCTATAAGGCCCAACTGGTTATGTTGTAAATTATCCAATTCTGGCGAGAATTCTCTAACATAACCTGAACTTGCGTAACCTCATTTTTTTTTGTCAAGATCTATTTCAAAAAATATATTCCCCTCGAGAGAAAACTTTACAGAAACTGAAAATATTGAAACTTTGCATTTTTATTAATATCTGAGTTTATTTAATTCAAAAAACAAATTTGCGTCGACATCTTTTGGATATTTATTTATTTAGTCTCATCATTATCGAGTTTCCTGACTTTAAACTATGCAGACTTCCAACTCACGAACTCGTACTTCTATGTTTGAATTTTTGGAGAAAACAAATTTTGGGAGAAATAAAATTTGGGTGAACTGAGACCTTACCGGTTTCTCGGGAATAACAATATACGAATTCTCTTGTTTTAACTGTATAAACACAATTTCGTTAATCCTAAACGGGAAGAACTGGCAGTATTCATATATATGTAAATCTTGTTCAGTGTTTTACAGTTATTGATAGTCTGGATTTTTTTGGTATAGGAATCAGATTGTGGACTTGGCAAGTTTCGGTCTCAAGTTGGCGAACATTAATCGAGTACAATAAGAGTTTGTTTATTATTATTAAAGCGGACAGGATGAGCAGCAGCATTATCATCAATCTGCAAATCAGTATTAAATTGATTTTAATTGATTGGCGTGAACCTGCACTCTTTTACTGTCTAGAAGTATTGTTGCTTCCAATTTCAACTATTGTGGCAGGGCCTAGCCAATCTGCATCTAACTTTAATGTTTTGTGATTATTAAAAGTTAGGACCATATCTCCGATATCGAATATGGTTTGAGGGATAATTATATGTTTGTCTTGAATCTCCTTGTATTTTTGCTTTTTTTTCTCTATTTTTTGTTTAGCCTTACTGATGTATTTCTCGTGCCATTCTCTCCATAACGAGACTAACTCGGAGTTAGTTCGAATGGTGTAAATCCTGTCCCCTCATGTACTGACGTGTTATAACCCATGGTTATTAACTTTAAATTTTCGTCCTAATCATTCTGATTTTCTTCCATTCCAGTTTTGATAAGATCTTTTGCTACTGCATGCGCTCTTTCCAAACTGCCGTTACTCTGTGGGTGAAAGGTACTAGTTTCTATACTCTTTATTTTAAAGAGGTTTTCAAAATTCAGCATTAGTTCAGGGACAAAATGACTACCCTGGTCAGTAAGTATGTGTTTGGTGAAGCGAAGATGTAAATATAATGATCTAGGAGTTCTGTGATAATTGACTCAAATGTCGTGTCCTTCAAAGGTATGAGCATGAGATATTTTGTCAACTGGTCCTGCAATGATAAGATGTATTGGTGGTATTTTTGCGTGATGGGTAACAAGTCAAAAATGTCCAAGGCTATCTTTTCATTGGGCTCTATATGCGTATCGGGAATTATTGTCTCTGCCTTTGGCCTAACGCGAGTTAATTTTTGCTTTTGACATATTGGGCATCTTTTTACGTAGTTGATAATATCCTGTTCCATGTTATTCAACGTAGCCAATTCTCTAGCTCGCTGTATCGACTTATTTTCCCCAAAGTGTTGTGCAGCCGTGATCCCATGAAACTCGCAAATTATTGCTTCTCTTTCTTCTTTATTTATTTCTCCGGTGGCATTATCGCAAAAAAGGAATTGTTGTTGGAGTCTTCCGCTTCCGAGAAAGTGTGCCATTAATTTCACTTTTTCAATAGGAGTTATGAGAGGATCTATTGCGTGCAAACGTACTCTCGTTTATTTCCCGTCTTTGCACATTTGACTCTTTTCGTCAAGGAGAGTTAGCCACTTAATCTCGTCGATGGGAGGTAGAAGAATGTAATCTTGTTGGAATAATTGCGGTGGTATTTTGCTTTGATTCTTATAAAGTTTTACCTATAATTTACCTTCAACATTCGGTTTTAAAATTGTATTGTTGTCTGTTTTATTCTTCTGCCAATTAATACATCTCTCGTGAAGTAAGATGTTCAGTTCTTCATCAACCACATTCATAATTGATAGTTCAATGCTGACGTGTGAACCTGCAGGATTATTTGGTTCTATAGATAGGTCTATGGGTTCACTGTCGATTAAACTTGCATCACGTATTTCGGCGTTTGGTGCGGCTGTGTATTCTGCTGTTTGGCTCTGTACTTTTGCAAGTTCTTCGTTGCGAATCGGTAGCACTCTCGGCAAAGCATCAGCTGCTTTATTATCTTTCCCTTTGCAGTACTCAATCACATAGACATATTCCTCGAGCTTATGTCTTGACCTGAGTAGTTTCGAGGAAGGAGAGCCAAGTCAGGGCCTGATGATCTGTTCGAATTTTGAACTTGCGTCCATACAAGTACTCTCTCAGGCGCTTTACTGCCCATACGATGGCTAAGAGCTCTTTTTCTGTAGTACTGTAATTTTCTTCAGCTATATTAAGTACCCTGGAGATGTGACATACTGGATGTCCGTCTTGTGACAAAACTGCACTTAAACCCTTATTTGAAGCATCGGTGGTTAATGTAAACTCTTTTTATAGTCAGGATACCGCAAGACCGGAGAGGAACATAATTCTCTTTTTAGAATCTGGAAAGCTTTTTCAGTCTTGCGTCCAAGTAAAGTTTACTTTGCTTTTTGTTAGTTCCGTTAGGGGTATGGCCTTGCTAGAAAAATCTTTAATGAACTTCCGTTCGAATTCAAAGTGTCCTTCTGACGTGGAGAAAGCTGTGTACTTCTTTAAGTTTTCTTCCATGGGTATCTGGTGGAATCCGGATGTCAGATCAAAAGCTGAAAAGAATTTCGCCTTTCCCAGATGGTCCAAGATTTCATCAATAACTGGGAGTGGGTACGCATCATGATCTGTCTTTTCGTTCAGCTTGCGGCAGTCCACTACAATTCTCCACTTTTTCTTACCTGAAGCATCCGTTTTTTTTTGTACAAACCATAATGGAGAATTGTATGGTGAATCGGAATCCCTTATTACCTTCTTGGTGTACATTTCTTCAACTTGAGTATTTTGTGCTTGTGACACTCCGGGGTTCTGTAGGACCTGTTGTTAATGATCTTTTCACCTTTTATAACAATTTTATGTGCGGCTAAGTTTGAACATGGTATTGGATCTCCTGGAAGCGAAAAAACATCGTGATAATGTACAATAATTTTTTCTATCAAAACTCGATGATCTTCTTCGATGTGGGAGAGTCTAGAATTTTTCCGTAGTAGTGAAATTCGTTTGCAGTACTCTTCTGACGTTATGCGTTGAATTCTTTCCTTTGGTTTCTGAATCTTGATGTAATTATACTTGATTTCGCTTGTTGGTATTACTATAGTTTTATCGGAATGATTCGCAATAAGTACATGGATTTCTCCTTCCGTGATTCGGTAGATCGAAGCCGGCAAGTAGGGATTTTCTTCTATAATCACCTGTCCGTTTTTCTTAATAGTATAGATTTTTACAACTTTGACATTGGATTCAGGGATAAATATGCCATTATCAATCAGATCATGATTGTATCCATTTAGTTCTAAATTCCTGTTGGAAAGATTAAAATCATACTTGTATAGAAACGGTATTTTTATTATTCCGTCTTCAGGTATAGGAAATTCCTCAGGCACTATATAAAAAAGATGATCTTTATCGAGGTATTTACAATTATTACCCGTATAGATAAATGCCTGTCGTTTTCCATATAAAATTCTTTATTGCAATTTTCGGTGGGATGTTTCGGGTTTAAAAGATTTTTTTAAATTAAATTAATCGATGACCCACTGCCTATTAATAATTTTCCCTCTCGTCGTAATCCGTGCAAGTCTGCTCGTATTGAAAACATTCGTCCGGATATGGCTGATACTCGATCTCGCAGGCCTGTATCTCTTGCTTCTCCTGTTGAGTTGCCTCGTAATGTTTTTCCTCCTCCGCTTCTTTTTCGTACGTGCAGTTCACTCTGTCTGGTGGACGATTGGGGTTTTTGCCTGAATGAAAATTTTTCTACCGGTAACACTGGTTTTCGGTGTGACCGGGTGACTTACAAAAGTTGCACAATAGTTTCATTCTATCGGCTAGTGGCATACACTGGTTTGGGGGTTTATTGTTCGAGATACCAGTCGGCCGAGGAAAAGATTTCGATGGCGCATGTTGAGGGGGTCTCCTACCCGTCGGTAGTATAGTGGCTTTTCTCGACTGCTGCTTTTCCCTAAACCATACTTCTGCTTCGAGGGCTTCCTGCTGTGCCTCGTTCAGGCTCGTGGGTTTTAAGGTTCGGACTTGGATTCCTATTTCTTCACACAGATTCATGATATACTTTTTAATAGCCGACTTTTCCTCGATTTTCAACGCTAGTTTTCTTTCAGTGGCATTCGAGTGTTCTGCTTGTAGGGCATATTGCAATTCATTTAGGTGTTGCCGAAATTTCTTATTATAACCCTGAACGTTTTCGGTAGCTCGTTGTCTGACATTATCTAATTTTGATCGGGCTAAATCGACGGAGCTATTGGTGCCTAAATTATATCTTAAAGCTTCGAACAACTTATCATAACTACTAATGGGCGTGAATCTAATTGCATTTTCGATTATTTTTTCCGCGATAATGAAATCAAGCAATAAATTGGGTTGATTGCATCGCTTTTGGGCTCTTTTTACACTTTTAATAAAATCTTCTACGCCATTATCGTCGCGCCCTTTTAAAGACTCTATAGTCCTAATTATGTCCTTTGCAGGCGTCGACCCATTTTCTGGATCTTGGTCAATACGACTATCTAACGGAATGTGTTCACGCGTTTGTGTTGTGATGGATGGCGGACGGACCTGTGTGCCGTTTTCCGAGTTTTGGGTGACGCAATTGTCTATCGAAGTCTGTTCGCGTGGTGATCTCGCGAGGGACAACGGTTGGACCTGTCTTTGTTCGTGTGGCGGAGAGGACCCTGCGTTTGGCTGCTGTGCAGGAAGGGAAAGCGAAGTGTTTTGTAGAGAAGAATGCAGAGGAATGTGACGTGACGAATCCCTATGCCTATCCTCGTCGTGCGACTCGTCTTCGGTTTCGAGCATATTGCTGTGCTTAGCAACTTTTTCAATATCTTCTACTCTCTTTCTATTTTCATTGTCCAGAAGTAAAAGTTTTTCTTTCATAATCGAATGATTTTGTTCGACTATCTCCAGTTTTGCCAAAATTGTATTAAGGATCTCGGATAGAGGGAGTTGCTCGGAATTTGAAGGAACATCGATAGAATCGGCCATTGTAGGGATATTAATGGACGGGTTATCACTTAAATGATCTTCGGAATCGTTACCGTTTGTTTTAAAATCCAGCGTAAGTACAAAAATTTATCTAATTTCGCAATTCAAATAAACCTGTAGGTAAAGTACGGAGACGCGCGTGGACCGAAAAATATTACTTCTTCGCCGAGTCGCGGATCACACTTAGTATTACGGACAAAAGATACTTAAAATTAAATAATCTTCGTCTATTTTGATATTACTTACAGTGATTGCATTTTGTAGGTTTTCGGCGATGGTCTTTGTGTTGTACAGCTAAGTGGTCGTGGGCGTTGTTGTTGGCGTTATCGGCGGTGTCGAAGTGTGGACAGCAATTCCAATCGGTGCTAGCTTGGCTAGGTGACGTCTCCCCTTTCGAGGACTCAGGACCTCAGGACTACGTCCTAGAGTTACTTCGTTCACCCTAATCGTTGGTTTGCCCTTGTGCCTATTCGCATTTAAATTAAAATTTGATGGCGAATATATGGCCAAACGGAGAATTTATTCAATACTATTTTATTTTATTTTTACGACCGTTTTTAATTTCTCGAAGCTTGGATTTCTTGAAGTTCCAGGGCTTCTTTCGATCCCAGCACAGATCTCGTAAGGTCAGTGGGATCCTGGCAGGATCGCCAAAATGTGACGGCGCGGGGTTTCACAATAGAATTTATCTATTGATTAACAATCACTTATGATTTTTCACTTAAACCAATCACTTAATCTACAATATTGGTTAATCACTGAATTCCGGGGGTTTGGGCTCCGTAGAACTAAACATACGGAATAGAGTTTAGTACTTTATTTTCAAGTATGGTCGGAGTAGAACTGACGCCCCGAGCCTAGGCGTTACATGCAGAGGGCTCGCTTAAGGGCTAGTTTAAGGGTAGTGGTGGGACAAAGGCCATTCTAACATAGTTTAAAGGCGGTGAGGCAAAGGCTCGTCTCACAAGTGGAAGTAAAGAAGACTAGCTACAAAAATAAAGACAAGGTTAACTGTTTAGACCTAAATCGATACCAAAATAAAGGTAGTATGTGTAAATATTCGAAGTTTATGAAATTCTTATCATGAAATTAAAATTATTGTTGAAAAAAAGAATACTGATATAGATATTTTGAGTTTGACTGAAACATGGCTATATGAAAATGAAACTAAGTATTATAATTTTGAAAATTATTCAGCAGCACATTATTCCAGGAAGACTAGGGCAGGCGGAGTATCAAAATGTGTTTGAAAAAAATTTGAAAGCATACTACAACCATTTTTGAATCAGCATTATGGGGGCAATATATTGAATCAGCATTAACGGGGGTAATATATAGACAGCCAAAAGTAAGTCCCGAAACATTCATAGAAAGATTGAATGACCTTTTTGAATCAATTAAAGGAAAAGCAATATTTTGTGGCGATATTAATTAAAATTGGTTGAATAATGATTCTGAAATAGTTAAAGAATATACAAATGTCATCAGTACAAATAATTATGAAATAGCGAATAAGATAAACAAACTAGAAGCGACGAGAATAATAAAAAATACTGCAACAATAATAGACCTCGTTCCATTAAATAATGTAACATGTTAGGTAAATATTGAGGACACTGCGCTTCGTGATCACAGATTACTAAATATTCATCTATTCGATGTTAAAGGTAAAAACAACAATAAAAAAAATACATATTTTGAAAAAAGTGACATCAAAAAGTTAAAAAGAGATTATGACTAGAATGTGATAATAAACAAATAGAAAACATAAATGAACTCATAATCATAGTTATAGTAAAGGACGTTCGAAATTCCTGATCAGATGATGATACTTATTAAGGAAAGAGGAGAAATTATATGTGAAACAAAAAAGAAACCCTGGAAATAAAGTTTTGAACAATCAATTTGAAAATGTTAATAATAAATTAACTGAGGAGAATAATGAAAAATAAAGCTAACAACTCAATTCAGAAAGCGCAGATTAATCCTCGTGAAACCTGGGCAGCTGTGAATAATACATTAGGTAATAAAAAAATGATAAGATAGAAAATGAAATAAACATACTAAAAGTATTAGAGAGATTTAGATGATCAAGTATAGATAGCGAATGAAATGAATAAGTATTTTCAAAATGTTGTAGTAGACTTGTGATAGTTCTATGACATTTCCAGAAATTGAATATGTAACTAATATGTCACAGTTTAATTCTATCAGCAAGGTAGAATTAAATGAGATGTTTAGTAGTTTAAAATTGTTTTAAATATTGCTGCGGCAGGTGACAATAAAATAACCACAACTGAGTTCTTAATATTATACCCGCTGAATAAAACTACTATATTAATTGTTTGTCCAATTCAATGAAATTTAGGTCACGCACTCTCACAATTAAAAAGGTCTTTTATAATTTTCAAAACGTGTACAATTTTCGTTTTGTAAGTCCCGAAATAAATTCCTATAGTAACCGTAACTGACGGAAGCTCGAGAAAATCTGAACGTCTTTGCTGAGCGTTATCCGCTTTATATAGACTTGTTCCTACCCAAGAAACCCTTAATGGATCACATTATTCGGCTATTATTAACCTTAAAAGATTGTATGGCTTTCCCTTTTTTGGTCTGCCTACTTGAGCTCTTTAGATATATGCAAGCAATCGCCAAATTTCGTCCTAGAATTCCTAATGATTGACTCATATTCGCTCTAGAATATTCAAGTTCAAAATTATCCCCTTTCTTAAAAATTCAAGATTTAAATTTGAATCTTTTTGTGGATATTTTATGCAGAGAGTATTAAAGAGAGTGGAAGGTGCCCATGAAGGAGTAGTAAGGAGTGATATCTCCCATGGGTGAAGGTAGACGAAAGTGGAACTGCAGTATGGCGCGCAGCCGTGATTTCAGTATTTCATGGCTGCGCGTGTGACTGTACTATTGTCGTTCATTCTCCTAATTTTTGGAGGATTTCAAGACCACTTGTTTTTTACGGACATACTACTCCTTACTATTCCTTCATGAAGGTGCCATAAGAGCGCAGTGTATTTTTCCGTACACGAGTTTCAGCGCTCCTACAGTTTCGGGGACTGAACTAAACAAACAAAAATTGATTCGATGCATTTGAATCAGCAGTAAAAAATATTTGAATCGGCATTCTTAAAATGTAATTGCCGATTGCGGCCGATTGGTTACAAAAATTGATGTATCGGATGTGACCGATTGGAAAAAGGCCGCGTGAATTAAGCCGTATTCAGACGAGCGGTTCCCGCTTTCGACTACGGTTACGATTGACGGTCCGGTTCATG
Source organism: Andricus quercustozae (assembly GCA_932072015.1). Lineage (NCBI taxonomy): Eukaryota > Metazoa > Arthropoda > Insecta > Hymenoptera > Cynipidae > Andricus > Andricus quercustozae. Next base: position 9,477 of record CAKNWU010077165.1, read on the forward strand.
CACACGGTACACCAGGCCTGTGAGTATTTTTTCAAGGCAGCGACAACAACTGACGAGTCACGTGACTTCATCGACCGCTGTGATTGGCTACGATCAGCTGTCGCACGGTCGTAATCGCCGCGGTTGAAAATAGAGACAAACATAAACGCTCAACCCGAACCGGGACCGGATCGTGCTGCGCGCTGATTAGTCGACGGTTCCAATCGTAACCGTAATCTGAACCGGGAATCGCTCGTCTGAATACGGCTTTAGACGAAACATTTTCTAGAATCTAGGCAATGCCTGCGAAAAATACAAATTTGTATAAAATCCTTTCGAATTGTATACCACAATTCACTGTTTTATTCTGCCGGATCCTCGAGCATTCATTCCTTTTAATAATTACACAATTTGATGAATGGCAAGGAACACGACGCTTTTCGTTCGAGATCACTAAGTGACGCCGAATTGAGCATATAGTGTCCTTATTTTCATAAAAGCTCACGATCTCACGTCGAAGAACACTTAATTAATTCTCTACCAGAAAGTTTATTTTAATGTAATGTTAAAAATCACAACTTCCCGTTGATATACCCGAGCTTTTTCGCCGAAGCGGCAGAGTGCGCTGGTGTCCAGTGTACGGCACAGTGGGTTCAGAGACAGTGTGGCAACCTACTTACAAATCGCTGATTGGCTCCGCTATTTTTGGCTGGCTTCCGTCACATATATAGATATACAGTATAGGTCAGTAGCAGAGGCGCGTAGTGTGCAGTATAAGTATACATCGATGTGAACAGTTTGGATCACGATGGTTTTTTAAGCATTTTATTCAGTGAAGATCTACAGAATCGTCAGGTAAATAGTTATTAATAATTTTTATGGTTAAATATACAAGTAGTTAAAAGAAAAAATTATAATAACAACTTTTTGAGTTTTTTCGAAAAATCGAAAATTCAAATTTTGATCGCTCAAAAAATAATTAAAAATTCCATTTTGCGGTCAAACTATGCAAGATACAAAAAAAGATAAAGAAACAAAAATTGTGTACCCAAAAAAGATATACAAATTTTGTTATAATCACTTTTTGATAGGATGCGTGATTTTTGTTTTATTCGTAAAAAGAAACATTAAAAATAAAAAAATTAAATTTTTGGACAGACGACAAAAGCTTTGAGAAAAAATGAATAGACAGAAGTTGCTCATCCAAAAAAGATCTAAAAATTTGTTATAATCCCTTGTTATAAAAATGCATCAAAAATCAAAATTTTACTTTTTGGAACAGACACAAACTGCAATAACTTTTTATTTAACAAAATTTTTCGCCTAAATTATATCTACAACTTTGCTTAGAACTTTACACTAGTATGCGTATTTTCAGCTTAATTCATAAAAAATAACGTTGGAAATAAACAAATTAAATTTATGGAGAAACGACACAAGTTGCAATAAAATGTATAATAGCAACATTTGTTGTATAGGATGCACACTTTTTTATAATTATAAAAACAAGACAGTGAAAATCGTATGTTTCAATAACAATGCATATTATGAATTGTGATAGTATAAATTTCTTGAAATGATAGATTTTTCAAGGTAGCTGAGAATAAAAATTAGTGCAAAATAAGGAGCAAATGTTGAAGTAACCATGAAAAATAAAATTTGTATATTATTATTATGCAAAATCTGAATAAGCAGTACCAGCTTCAGATACAGAAATAAATATAATATACATTTGATATAATAATGTTGAACATAATGTAGAAAAGTTTAGATTTTGGACAAACTCGAGTGCCGATGATTTGACCTTTAATTTTAAAAGGTCTGATCGCGAATGTGGGGGAAATACGTAGACCAAACGCGTAGCGCTAGGTTAAAACATCATGGAGCGCGAAGCGCGAGGTAAATATATCATCAAGCGTAAAGCGCGAGAACCAACTGTCGCGCGCCCAGAGCCCGATGAGAATGTGCCCGCGCAGCGGGCAGATATATTTCTTTTTCGGCTGATTAGAGTCAAGAATAACACAATGAAAAAAGAGGGAGAAATAGGGAAAAAGTCAACCAAAAACCAAACCCTCACTTTTCCTTTCTCCGTCCTTTTTATACTACTAGGGGACCAACATGTTTCGATGTCAATTTAGACCTCCTCATCAGGGATTATTTACAGAGAATAACTAAAGACATGAAAAAATTAATAAACCTGTAAAGAAAATATTTAAAACAGTATTAATACAAAATTTGATTAGGTTAATGTTATGGAATATATTTATTGAGAAATTAATTGTTTAATAAAGAAGAAATCTCTCTGTTATCTAATTAAAGACAATTACTGTGACCAGCTAATTACTCTATCACATACTTTGTTATATCTTGAGAGGTCCCTTTTTAAATTAATAGCCTTGTTTCCCTCTCTCTTTATAAATAACATTTCCATGAATTCTCTCTTTTTCTGATTTTTCTCATGATAAAGGATTTTAATATAATTCCATTTAAAACCAAGACCATGTGTAATTGTATGCTTAGAAAGGACAGAGTGATATCTGGGACTTCTGTGAAAATTATTTTCATGTTCATTTTTCCTAAGTCTAAGTAAGTGCCCTTTTTATCTGCCCTATATAAACTGCAATATAAACGCAAAATATGGAAGAACAACAGCATTAAATGTATTATAATCTGATCTGTCTACCATGTTTTGATAATTGTTTTTGTTTTAAATGTAATTTATTCGGTTATGCGCATGTTTTTCAATGAACTCAAAAGGGTAATGATGTAGAAAAAGAATTTGTTTACAAAGTACAATATTTTTTTCTTTGAAAATTGGATGTGACAATTTAAGGGCTATATCAATCAAATTTTTAATCATTCCTATTTTATTTTGAATAGAATGATTTGAGAGAAAGCTAAGTGTTATTTTTATGTACACTAAGTACTGAATCATCTACATATCTTACATAAAAATCAAAATCAATTTTTCGGAAAACTTCATTCTCTAAATCTTCCATAACAATTTGAACTAAAATAGGAGACAACACTGATCCTATGGGAGCTCCAAACTTTTGTTTGTAAACATTATTATTAAATTGGAAATATACAGGATGAAAAACACATTTTATAGCATCAAGATATTGTTTTTTCGGAATGTTAGTATTAATTTCAATCAAATCCCAACGTTTTTGTAATGAATAAATTTTAAGACTTCTTTTAATTCAGTTTACATATTTTAACTCAACTTTCTTGTAAGAAGTCTTCTTTTTATGTAAATTTTTGTGAAAAGAATGTTTTGAATTTTAGAAATGCATTTAAATATTCTGGATTGTTTTCTTTTCCTAATTGGAAAATTTAATAATCTGAATGGATTGGTTTCAGAATCACTCACAAAATATAATAAATAAAAAAATTGTATTTTTTAACATTTCAAATAAGCTCGCGAACGGCAGCCAATGCCGAGCCTTATGCACCGCATGCGCAGTAGCGCAAGCTGCCCGCGTTGGAAGCCTGCCTTTGACCAAGTTTGACTTTGACCTGGCCTGTCTGTGACCAGTACTCCCAAAGTGGGCACCTTGCACTACTGCGCATGCGTTGCATAAGGCGCTTCATTGGCTGCCGTTCGGACGCTTATTTGAAATGTTAAACAATACAATTCTTTTAATTTGTTATTAATAATTAAAAATAATTATATTTTAACATGTTGAAGTGGTACGTGAATGGTTTTTAATATATTTTGAGCATTAGGTTAGAAAATAAAATGAGTATTCAGTAAATAAAAAATATCATGTTATTTAATGTAATCTTTTTTTATTTTTCAAATTATTTGTACTGAATCATGCTTTTAAAATGTTATATAATAATTAAAATGGATCTGCAAATTTTATTACCGGTACATTTTGAAATAACTAACATTTATTTATCGAGAAATTGTCATTCAAATTTTATAAAAGTTCAATATTAAATAAAAACTCAGTCGAATTTATTTTAAAACTTTCAAGAAAGCATATTAAACAAAATATTTGTTTTCAATTACCAGCACAAATGTTAAATTTATTTTTGATAATAAATCATCGACGCGTTTCGAACTGGTTTTCAGTTCCTTTTCAAGATGCGAAAAATACAAAAATTTTCGAAGATTTTAAGGGATGATTGTAAAATCAAGAAAAATAAAATTCCTGACACTGTACAATTCGAAGATTCCCGAATAATAAAATTTCCGAAATAACAAAATTGCCGAAATTAGAAAATCCCGAGTTGGGAAATTCCCGACAGAAAAGTGTCAAATTATAAAATATCCAAACTAGAAAATTCCCGATTCGAGACAATTTAAAAAATAGTTTCTTAATATATATTAATCATTTATTTATTAAAAATACAATAATGAAATACTTTCATCAAAGACAAACTTTTCTCAATGTAAATAGTTGTTTAAGATTATTGTTTGAATTAGAAATAACAATCAATCAAACTTTACAGGATTCAATTTATAACTGATTTATCTCTAAGTTTCTTTTTAATTTTTTTTAATTCAAAAAATCGATTTTTGAGAATTTTTTTCGTAATTTTT
>CAKNWU010077189.1:0-10435 GCA_932072015.1 Andricus quercustozae
CTTTCAGCGCGATATCTTATTTATTTTGGACGTAAGTTTACAATGAAAAATTGAGGACTAGCTTGGTCACGCGACCCACTCGTTACATGGCCTTAATCAATTGTTTTTTCCCTTCAACTATTTTTTCCTGTTAACCAAATTGGAACCAAAAATCATTCCGCCCTAATAAAATAAAGTATTGTAAAATTCTAGAATTTTTGAATTCTTTATAAATTTAAATTAAAATTAATTTATTGCTTGTGCCACGTTATTCGAACTAGCCCCTCTACCATTATCCAGAAGTGGGGCTGAGCTAGCCATTTAGTGAAAAATTTAGAAAATTTAACTTAACATCTTAAACGTAAAATCGAAGGTTATAACGATAGCGAAATTGTCGTTACAAAACATTAGTATCTAAATTTCTACAATATTTAGCTTAACTAAAGTTGGTTAACCGTATGTTTCTTTTAATCGTCCCTTATAATTTCATCTTTGATTACTTCCTTGCTCTCTTCTTCTTTAAAAAATTTTAAGTAAAAAAATGTCTTTCTTTTCATATAAAACCGGGCACTCTAATAAAAATAAACCTACACAAAATGTGTAACACAGCAGGGTGGCGATTTGACGTGGAAATCATGAGACTGACCTGTAATTCAATTGCAAAACGTTTATTTTTTTTGTAGTCACTTTTTGAAAGATAATCATCTTGAATTTTGTAAACTTCGCAAAGATTTGGAAAGTGATTTAAAATATGAGAAGATTTCAAAACACTTAAAACAAAATACATATTTTTAAAGATTTGTAAATAAAATTTTTAAGCTTTGTCAGGATTTGGAAAGGTTTAAAGATAATTAAAAAAGTTTCTTAAAATTCCTGTGACAATTTGATGTGATTTTTCATTCAAAAAAAATAATTTTAAGATAATATTTAAAAAGTTTACAAAACCAATTTTGATGTATAAATAGCAATTGAACAATTATTAATACTACTTTAAAAAGTGTTCAGTTAAAAGAAAATTGTAATCGCTCTATTTTTAATGTTTCTTACTTAAAATTGCTTAAAATTATATAATTTTGAAACTATTGTGATAATTAACAAAGAATTGACATCCTAATTAAATTAATTTAAGTTGACATGGAAAACTGAACAACTTTGACCTGGAGAATCCTAGAAAATGATAGCATAGTTTTATATATATTTTTTATTTTTCAACTGTACAATTTTCCAGGTCGGCTTAAATGAATTTAATTATGATTATAATACTTTTTAAATTATCACAATAGTTTCAAAGCCCTATAGAAATAAAGTGAGGGTTTTGAACATACTTTTCACATCTGAACTTAACGCAATAAACAAATAGGCGGTTGCTCTTTTTATACTTTCTTTAATATTTTAAGTTATAGTAATAGGACAATATATGTATATAATATATTTAAGATATTACGAAAGTCAAGTCAGAACTGACTTTTGAAAGTTTAAAAAAATATAAAACCACGCTCTCATTTTCAATGCTCTAATAGTCCAAGAGCTGGTGACGTTTTTCGTGACCCTGACGCGGCTGCTTCCTCTTCCCGCGGTCCCCGCTCAGGCCACAACATTAGAGGAAAATTATTCATTTTCAAACTTAATTTTGAAGGTGTTATCCCCGGATTTTCGGTCTGTCGTTTTACGAATGCTACCTGTGAATACTATTCTTTATGTTATTAAAAACGCCAGATCTTATACTCTCACTGCAAAATCCAAGTTTTTTTATTGATAATTATCGAGTCTGGCAGTATGTTATCCCCAAGCTATCGGTCTGGCGATTGAATAATAATAAACTTGGGGCATCAATAATCGATCCTAGAAGAAAATTGGCTCTTATACTGTCACTGCAAATTTCCAATTTTTTCACCTGGCTCAGGTGCCCAAACGCCCCAGGCAGGGTGTCTGGCATTTATGGGTTTCGCAATAAGGGTCATTTCCCCATGTTTTAAATCTGCATTTTCTTTTAAATGTTTTGAAATCTTTTTATATTTTAAATCACTTTTTAAATCTTTGCGCAGTTTGCAAAATACAAGATGATTATCTTTCAAAAAGTTACCACTAATAAAGCAACGTTTTGTAATTAAATTACAGGTAATTTTCAAGGTTTCCGCGTCAAATGGCCACCAGGTTGTATTACACATTTTTTTTAGGTTTATGTTTATTAGAGTGCCCAGTTTTATATTAAAGAAAACAATTTTTAAACATGAAATTATCCAAAAAAGAAGTAAGCGAGGAAGTAACCGCAGATGAAATTATAAGCGGCGATTAAAAGAAACAGATTGTTAATCAACTTTGGTTGAGCTAAATATTGTAGAAATTTAGATACTAATGTTTTTATGGATGAGATTATTTAGAATAAGGCTCATGAAAGGGAGAATATCAAGTGGAAATATTAAGCAATTTCAGAATAAATGAATGTAAGAATAATAAGCAGAGAATGGCATGAATGAGCTAAACATATGATTTTTGCAACAACGAGGAATGACAAAAAGTTCCAAAGTAAAAGTATTCTACTCAGAATGTACAAAGGTAGTATATGTACAAGTCTAATGAGGATGTACATGGAGAAATACAATTCTATTCTATTCTACATTTTTAAACCGTAAAACTATGAAACTAAAAAAAATATTAGTTCTTAATTGCATTGCCCTCTGATTGGGTTTTCAGTTCGTAAATTAGTTCTAAAAATAAAATAAAATACATTCATAAACATTTTAATCAATTGAAATACGCCTATGCACTATTTAAATATTAAAGTATACATAATTAGCATGAATAAATAATTACAAACATTTTGAAGAAAGACAATACTTTTCTTTCTAAATTAATGTATGAACTATGCAAATGGTATCAAACTTTAAATGTAGGAATTTAAATTGCGCGCCAACCGGCTCTTTTCAGCTTCGTACATGATCGGTAACGACCGGACTCTTTCGACTCCTAACGTTGGGGGAAGGTACCATAGAGGAGCTCAAAACACTGTACGATGATCCGCTCATAAACACTGTACGATGATCCGCTCGTAGCCAAAGTTGGCTCCCTGAGCTACATAATATTGTATTAAAAATTAATCTGACTAACGTAAATTAATTTTCGTACATAGTAATTGTTTTAGTCATTTTATTTTATTAAATGGTAGTTTTTTTCATTTTATATTTTCAAATTTCGCGGACTTTTACATTGCTATGTTCAATTCTTAGAGTCAACCAATAAGAGTGCGGTAAAAGATCAAACGTTAGCTCACTTCTCTCGTTCACATCGATTTTATTGATATGGAATTACAAAATTGAAATTTTATTAATTTTGTAAATTAAAGAATCCAAGATTATATTATATATTGGACTACCCGTGTGGAAATTTTGTCATGGCGCTAGTTGGGCCTAAATTAGGAAAACTTGGCCCCAAATTGGGGATTTAGACAGGAACAAACCACAAATGAAACGCCTAACCCGGCCAGAGCCTAACTTACTGACCGACTTGGCCCCAACTATGCTTCATTTATTTTTCTAGTCTCAGCCACATTATAATTACAAATTTTTTATTTAAAAGAAAGATTTTAAGTAGCTGAACATTTTAAGAAAAATATTATTCCTGAACCGGCTTATTCGTCGTCAGCTTCATCTTTCGGTTGCCATATCAATCTTTGGAATTAGTGGAGACCCATGCTAACATGTGAAACGTAATTAAGGCTATCATTTTCTAAACTGTAAAAACAGGTAAAATAGATGAAGTTACTTAATTTTTCTCCAAGAGGATTTATTTTGCACTTCAAATTGTCAAAAAAATTCACATTATTTTAATTTCGCACTGAAATAAACTTCTTTCAAAGCGAATCAGAATTACACTTGCAATTTTCAACCAAGAAATTCACTTGTTTTATTATAGCGAAGTTGTCGCATTATCAAACATAGAATCGAAGAGGCCGATAATCGATATTAGAGTTCGACGCGCAAATTCAAATTTACATGAAACTAAATAAAAGCAATGGAGCCAGACGGTGTTGACGTTTTAAAAATTTAAATGATTCGATAATATAAATTAAAAAATATGATCGTCACAGAACTGTTAAACTTAATTTTAAATAAAATAATTTACAATTATTTAATTGATCAAACATTTAATTATTTGAAATTTGATTTTTATGTAATCTACATTTTATGGTTTAATTTTTTTTTATTTTTGATCTTTAAAGGATCAGTTAACTGGTCAGATACTTTTCTGTAAACAATATTTCAAAAAGTGTAATTCTGTAAAGTAATGTATAGTTTATTAAATAAACAAGGAGTTATTAAACCAATTTTAGTTAAAATTTGGAACGCGACAAGTGCTTTTCACTTTCGGCATTTTTGATCATTTGAATCACACTTTAATAATTAATGCAGACGAAATCACAAAAACACTCGCCAGCATAACCTCAAACCAACCTACTTTTGTTCAAGAGGTTCAAGATGGAGCCCGACTGAAAACATATGCACAGCCAAGTTGATGGCGCTGCAATCAAGAGCTGTGAAACAGAGTTGGCCCTAACTATATGTAAGATATTAACCCTGTTGCAGCCATGAAATAATTTTCCAAGTTGGAGCCAAACTTGTAATTGGGCAATCATTGGGCAATTTCCACATGGGTATAATTATTGAGATCTGAAATTATATTTAAACAATTATTACCATTTTTCTTAATAAAGAACATTTCTTTATTAAGAAAATGTTACAGTTTAACATCATGAACCTAATGAATTTAAAATATTAGTAGCAGAAATATGCTTTATTAAGAAAAATGGTAATAATTGTTCAAAAATATAATTTCAGATCTCAATAATTATAGTCCAATATATAATGTAATCTTGGATTCTTTAATTTAAAAAATTAATAAAATTTGAATTTTGCAATTAATTTAATAAAAAGAATATAAAATTAATATTTCAAATTTAAATTTTTAACCATTTTGACTGTGTTGTTTTTGTATTCTTATCTAAATTTGAATTTATAAAAAAAAATATCAAACAAATTTAACCAAATTTCTCTATTTTTCAAATTTACAACAATAGATAACTTATATTGCTAACATTTGAACTTCCAAATTATTAATTTTGTTCAAATTGATGAATTTTTCACTCAATTCTTTATATAATTGTAATTTTTACTTGCATTCAATTAATTATTATCAATAGCAGTATGTAACATTTACAATTTCAATGATTGTTAATAATTTTTTATTCTTTTTATTCAATTTTTAGTTATTAGAATTTTATAGAAATTTTAGTACCTTTTGTGTAAATTGATGATACGACATTGCTGCTTCTGTCTTTGTTAATGTTTCACTTTTTCTGGTTTCAAAAAATGGATAAAAACGACAGTTTTGTTTCTGCTCTTTTCACAATGTTTGTCATAAAACAATTATTGCTAATTAGTGGTAAATATGTCAAATCCATTCCTTAACCTCACTTTTTTATTTCACTTATTTTTACAATTAATAAAAAAGTTTTATATCAGTTTTACTAAAAAAAATTATAGAACAATGGGAAAAGGATAATTTGGAACTATTTTTATACTTATGAGCAAGTTTATAGACTTCTCTTTTAAATTATCCTGATGAGGAAAACTATTCGTTTTCTAAACATCGATGAATTGGAATAAAGGATCCAAAAAATGAATTCTTTTTGGTCTGAAGTATGTCATTTTTACCATATCTAACATTATGTTTATAAATTATATCACTCAGACAAATAAGATCGCTTTCCAACATCTTTTCTAATCTGAATATTATTTCCTGATAATAATGGGAAGTTTCAATAACTCCCAAATTTGCTGACCTTTGGCCACTTTTTTAAAATTCATACGATTTTGGCGTCGAAATGAGAACCTATCTATTGTCTTCCTTGTTCGAAAAAGTATGCCAAAAAGTTTTAAAACATCAATTCCAAACATGTCACCGTAAGCAATACATTATTTTCCGAAAATCATCGGAATTGTAAATAATTTCAAACTTCGGTGGCACTTGGCCTATTTTTAAAAATAGGTAAGAGTTTTTCTTCAAAATAACAGCTTTTCCATTGTATTTTCTAATCAAATAACTACCAAAAATACTTTTGAAACACTAATTTCATTCATGCCACTGGAAGTGATGCATTATTTTTATAAAGTGAGAAGTTTAAATAATTCGTAACTTTGCTGAAATTTGGCCATTTTCTGAATGCCATATGCCACCATTCATGGTGGCATATGGCCTATTTTTGAAAATAGGTCAATGTTCCCCGTCAAAATAAGACCTTTCAGTTGGATTTTCTTATGGAGGAATTATTAAAAAAATATTTAGAACATAAATTTCAATCGCGCGACTAAAAGTATTTAATGCATTCTTTTCTGAAAATCAGGAGAATTGTAAATAATTTTCAACTTCGGTAGCATTTGGCCTATTTTTAAGAATAGGTAAACGTTTTTCATTTAAATAAAACCTTTTCTGTTATATTTCCTAATCGTAAAACTACCGAAAAAACTTTTGAAACCTAAATTTAAATCATGCGACTGGAAATGATGCATGACTTTTATAAAGCGAGAAGAAGTTTCAATAGTTCCCAACTTAGCCGAGTTTGTCGTCAGAATGAGACCTCTTTCAATGTCTGTCCTGCTCGAAAAAACTATTGAAGAGAGCTTTAAAACATCAATTCCATTTATACCGCCGAAAATGATGCATTATTTTATGAACATCGTGAGTAGTGTAAATAATTGTCAACTTCGGTAGCATTTCGTTTATTTTCAAAAATAGGCGAGTTTTTTTCGTCAAAATGAGACTCTGTCTGTTCTCTTTTCTAATCAAAAAACTACCAAAAAAGAGTTAAAACATTAATTTCAATTATTCGACCTGAAAACAAAAAATTGAATCAAAAATAATTATAAAAAATGTTTGCAAAGTTAATAATGAACGAGTAATTAACAATTAAAGATTAAACAATCAGAAGCACGCGTTAGGTGGACGACAGTACATGCGTCACTGAACAGGTGTGTGCGCAAAAAAGTTAAGGCCGTGTAATTTCAAATTTGCAGGAAGTTGTGAATGTCATTGGTGCTGCTTCACACGTTGAATTAGTTTAACTTCCTTCGAGTATTTTGAATTCTGTAGCATTCAAACGAATTCTTAGAATTCACTTGTACTTCTTTTGTGTTCTCTGAATTCTTCTCAATTCTCTGAATTTTCCTTAATCCTCAAAATTCTTCTGAATTCTCTGAATTTTTCTAAATTCTCTGAATTCTTCTGAATTCTCTGAATTTTACTGAATTCTATTGATTCTCTGAATTCTTATAAATTATGTGGATTCTCTGAATTCTATGGATTCTCTGAAGTCTTATGAATTCTATGGATTCTCTGAATTGAGGGTCCGGGTGCAATAAGGGGACGAGCGCTCGAAAACGCGATAAAGTATTATACAAATGTCTTGTGATATTTAAATGTTAAAGTTAAAAAAAATAATTAAAAAAATATATGTCCATGTAGAGAATGACAAGAGGGGACTTTTTTATATTACGTTTTTCTTTCCGGTGTATATTTTTAATAATATAATTGAAAAAGGGATGAAAAAATTTCGCCAAACTCAATTTTTTTAAAAACATAAATCGTCTCCACTCAGACAAATATTATTGAAACTATTTAAATTAAGATTGAAACGAAATCCATTTCATCATGAATAACTTCCGCAAACTAAGCCAAAATTGATTCACAATCAAGAAATGAAATTTGGTACACATACGCATTATACCCTAGCGATACCTACAAAATAAAGAAAAAAGTTAAAAATGCCAATTGTTTAATAGTAATTAATTGAAAATGGAGACCTGACGTAAGCACGACATTTGTTCCTTACTATTGGAGGAAGATGTCTGGAAATTTGTAGCCCGATTCATTGAAAATTGTCGGAAATATCTGTTTTGTAAGAAAGCTCGCGACGTCGTCTACGATTGCATCGTTAGCAGATCCAAGCGCTTCTCAGCGTTAGTACTCTCGCCTTTACATTCTCCTATTTAGAACTCGTTTTTTAAAAATTAAACGTGAAAAAAACTGCCCTTTCCCGCAATTAATAGAAAATCGACTGCTTTATATTTTTGGACATTTCGTTGTTTACATTGAAGTATAAAATAACTGAAAAGAGGAAAAATTGTGCTTCGCAAGTTGTTTATTCCTCATTTATAAAACACATTGTTACAATTGTTTATCATTATTTCTGATCATTTATCATACATTTTTTAAACATAAAAAAAAAAAAAAAAAGAAATTAGATACTCTCTTTATTACTTCTAAACCTCTTTATACTATATCACAAATATGATCACCTTTTTTTTGCCAGATTATTACTTATCAGGACTTTTGCTATTTTCTAAAATCTATATAATTATATATTTCGGTGTAGTTTTTCGGATGAGTAAATTAAACAATTTTTCATACATTTTCTTTGCCGTTTTATCACAGGAAAATTAATTTTTTTTATTTGAAAAAGTTAAGCAAACTAATTTTTCAACATTACTCACATTTTTGCTTTTCCTTAGCTTGCTTTATCAGTGTATTTGTTATTAAATTATCGTAAAATGAACGAGATTTTGCATTTATATAACTCAATAGTTTTTCGACGTCTTTTAATTTTTCTTGAGTTAAGGGCCGTTCGGTAATTACGGAAGGGTCCCGAGGGGGAGGGGGGATTTTAAAAATCTCTACGTGACCTTACCTCGGAGGGCGGAGGGGTTAAAACATTCTTACGTTATATCTTACTACGTCAATTATTGTTTCAATTCGAACGATCACAGTAGCTACATTAATTCTGCTCAAACTACCCATTTTGCAATTTTAAAAGTCGCGTGTTTTAGTTTTTCTAATGATATGTATAAAAATATAATGTTAATGATGGTAAAAATGACATACTTCAGACGAAAAAGAATTTATTTGCTGGATCCTTTATTCCCATTCATCGACGTTTCGAAAACGAATAGTTTTCCTCATCAGGATAATTAAAAAGAGACGTCTACAAACATGATCATCAGTATAAAAGAGTTCCAAATTCTCCCTTTCCAATTGTTCTATAAAAAATTGTGAAAAAAACTGATATAAAAAATTTTTTAATTATAAAAGTGTAACAAAAAAGTGAAAAAGTGAGGTTAAGGAATGGAATTGACATATTTGCCTTAAGGTTATTTTCCTTCCAGGTTACATTTTTATTTATATTTTAAGCTTCAAGTTGATATTTAAATTTCAATAGTGTGTGCAAACAAATTTAATTAACAATAATAACTTTTTAACAAACATTGTGACAAGAGCGGAGACAAAACTAACGTATCATCGTATCATCAATTTATATAAAAGGTACTAAAATTGCTAAAAAATTCTAGTAACTAAAATTAAACAAAAATGATTAAAAATTATTAACAATCATTACAATTGGAAGTGTTCCATATTGCTATTGATAATTAATTGAATGTAAGTAAAAATTACACTAATATAAATAATTAAGTGAAAAATTCATCAATTTGAAAAAAAAAAATTTAGAAGATCACATATTAGCAATATAAGTTATCTATTGTGGTAAATTTAAAAAATATAGAAATATGGTTAATTTTTTTTTATTTATTAAAAGTTAGATAAGAATTTTATATTAATTTTTAAAAATTTTATATTAATTTTTTTTTATTTTAAAGAATCCAAGATTATATTATATATTGGGCTATAATTAGTGAGATCTGAAATTATATTTAAGCAATTATTACCATTTTTCTTGATAAAGGACATTTATGCTATTAATCTTTTTAATTAATTAGGTTCATGATGTAAAACTGTAACATGTTCCCAATCAATTAAATGTCCAGTTTCAAGCTGGTGTTTAGCTATGACTTTATGGTCTTTTGAATTTTGTCTCAAATTATCATGATGTTCTTTAATTCTAGTAAAAAGTAATCTACCATTTTGACCAATATAACATTTGTCACCATTCAAACATTGCATTTTACATACTTCATCAGTAAGTTGCAAATTATCTAATAAGTCTTTGCCTAATTTTATAAATATATCAAGATTTGAATCAATTCTAAAATTTGTTGTGATATTAAAATGATTTGAAATTCTTTTAATTTCAAAAGATAACTTTCCGTGGTAAGAAATACACATTGTTGGCTTAAAAACTAAATTCCTAAATATATTTATATTTTTTTAGTTAGATAAAGAATCTTTAATTATCCTGATGAGGAAAACTATTCGTTTTCGAAACGCCAATGAATTGGAATAAAGGATCCATCAAAAGAATTCTTTTTGGTCTGAAGTACGTCATTTTTATCATCTCTAACATTATATTTTTATAAATTGTATCACTCAGACGAATAACGTCGTTTTCCAACATCTTTCCTAATCAGTCAGGATAGGAGGGGTTAGGATTTGGTCACTAGCGTATGCAGAT
>CAKNWU010077228.1:0-11501 GCA_932072015.1 Andricus quercustozae
TTGAAAACCACTTGAGGCTTGAGAATGATATACATTATCAATCTAACCTCAATTTTCCTCATAAAATATATTCCTCATATTACAAATTTGAAAACCTGTAGTAACTTATACTATATTCCCTATAGATCCTATACTAGAAAAGATTCTATAATAATACCTGAAAAACATAATCATCATCTTTTAAAACTTTTTTAGCTTTTTTCAGGTTGTCAAACTTTGTTTGTAAACAAAAGTCGACTCTAACCTCCAAATCCTCCAATTCGCCAAATCTGAAAGAGCTGAAAAATTTTGAAAAAAGCCCAGTCGCCGAGAATGAGAAATTACAAGTAATGAATCGGGCATCCTCGGCTTCAACGCCGAACTCATCTTCGTGGCTGACCCGAAGCCGCCACCGAAATCAAACGAAAGAGCACGAAGGAGACAGTGAAATCATGCGAACCGACAAATTTTCGTTGCCGCGGAGCGTGGAATCAAGTGACGAAGTGGGGACACACCGACACGCGGCGTTTACGTGTGTTGCTCCCACACGGGAGTCGTGGTGGGGGCCGCCAGCTCCCACGATCTGTGAACACTGGTGTGTCATCCATAATATCGGGAGTCGCAGGCCTTATCATTCTGTCTAGATCCTCTTGCTCGCTGCCATTGTCGTCACTGGACTTTTTCGCGTGACGCGACGATCTGAGACTATTTTTACTCATTTTGAAATTTAATTGACGCGTCATAAATGTCTATAACCGCACTTTCTAATGTTTTTTCTGAATGCACGGATTCGAGTTACACTGTTTATTTTCACTACTTTAATTGTTTGTAGATCACGTTTTCATAAAATGGTAACCGTGAAATTGCAAGAGAACGTATATTCTAACGTTTCATTCCTTAAGAAAACACGTTGTTTCAGGGTACGTATCGCGGTGTATCGACCGTGGAATATGGTTACCGATTCGTTTTCAAGGGTTATTACTTGACCAAGTTCATTCACAATCCTATAAACTTTCCGACGGAATAATTTTGTCTCATAAGTTACCTTAATATGTCCCTCGCACTCGGTAATCACGATGCATTGTTCACAAGACACACTTTGCGCAGCACTGTTTTTTCTTTTTCCTCACATTCTACCGCGGATTGTTTTTCTCCTTTTTGAGCATACACGAATGAAAGAAATACTGTCTTTTATAATTTTCTTTTATATGCACTCGCGAGTAGATCAAATTAGCACTTATTAACCCATAGCCTGCCTACGTTCCGCGAGCCATCGGTCGAAACGTTCCATGCTACGTGTATCGTTTTCAATTTTCATACGCTCTACCATTCGGTCAAGTTCAGTCATGTCTTGTCGCACGTTCTTTTGGCTGGTAGGCGCCGGTAAATTCACGCGTTTAAAATTTTTATTCCCGCTGAAGAATGATGCTACAAGTTTCCGTTAATTTTCGTCCATGACGATACAAAAAAGATATTTTTATTTCAATGTGAGAATCTTGTTTTTTTTTCGACCCTTGTGGCCCCAAGTTGGGCGCCAATTGTAACCGCAAACTTCTTGCTGGCTGAGTCAACTTGTTGTCTTATTAATTTAATTACATATAATTAAGACACAAATAAAAGAAAAGCGACTACCACAGAGAAAAAACAAAATTCCGTTCACAATTGAAAAACAATTTATTCAAAATACCTACTTTGAGCTAAAGTACAATACATAAAAGCCCTACTTTCTAGCTAAAAAACGCGTTAATCTAACTTTATTCGATTTACGAATAGAATGATGAAAAGTAATTTTGGAAACACAGTGAATAAAAATAGGTAGAGTAACACAAAAATATCGTAATGACTAAAAAACCTGAGTTTTGAGATTGCAGACCTGTGTTTCCCGCAAAGTCTATAATTTCTCTCTCTCTCTTTCTTTAAAGATAAAAAAAACACGCAAAATGAATCTATCTGATATGCCTATAAATTGTACAACTTAATATTAGAAGATTTCTTTATTATATGAGTCTTTCAAGCACGTGGACCAGTTTAGCTCGTACTCAGGTACGAGAATAAAATAATTTTACTCTACTCTGATTTTTGGAATCCTTCAATGTGCCGATTCACAGAATAAAGAAAATCACGTAGGGTGTTTTCCCATTCGAAGGTAGGTTTTGTCAAAATATAATAAAAATAAAGTTTAAGATACAATACAAAATAATAGGTGATTATGCGATGGCTAATTACTTTACTACTTTTCGCTCACAGGTTAATCCCTCAGGGGGCTGTGAGCTCACGCTTCGACTCTACTGCCTGGGTTCGAGAACGTCCGAGCCTCAGGTATCCCGCTGTGACCGGATAGAGAGAGAGAGAGAGAGATTTGAGAGAGAGCGTAAGAGAGGCTTAACTGAAGCTATCCTCATAAATTGTGAGGAATTTACGATGGCTTTATTTTCGAATTCCCTTTTGACGGGAAATTCTCAGTTTTACCAAGATTTCTATCTTTCGACTTTCGCAGCCAATTCGAGCAGTACAACTCCTCCTATTTTCTGTATATCGTAAAGGTAGAAATCTAAGGTTTTCCTTAGCAATTTTTTCAAAATTATGTCGACCTAAGGCTTCGGTATAACCTGTACCTCGCTCGATAATGTTTTTGAACAAAGAGAGTTAAGATTTTAACGATTTTTATCAGCCAGAGTTCCAATGCTGTATTGCCCTGGGGCTTTGGTATAACCTCTGCCTTGCTCAATGCTGACCTTGCAACGATCGCTTTCGAAATACCGGTAACTTTTATTACCGTTAGTCTCTCAACACTGCATTGGCCTGGGGTTTTCGTATAACCTCCACCTTGCTCAATACTATTCTTGAAACAGTAAAAGTGAAGTCGAAAAAGGACTGCCAGTCAAATAGACAAAAATACTCAAAAGAACCCGAGCGAGAAAAACCTCGTCAATATTACGACACGGAATTCGAAAGTCGCAAAGTCCCAACGTAGCATAACTCTTTCTAAACAGTATCTGAACGATATAATCGCTGAGGGGACTCTCCTAGGAGTTGCTTCGCGCTTAGGATTGAGTGAAGAATGTGGCAAGAAGGAGAGGATTGATCCTCGGTCCTTCCCACAAGGTTTCCACCCTGAGATCTCCGCCGTTGGTGGCACAAGCTTTCAAAGTGCCGTTTTTCGGCCGTGGAGCTCTTTTTATGCTCTAGTTCTAGGAATAGAACTGAAGGGTCTATGACAAAGCCACCGAACGCGTCCCCGGGTTGCGGATAGAGGGTCCCTGTACCAAGGGTTTCTGCTGAATATGGTTACAACAATTAATAAGCAGTCGCAACCAATTGTCCAAGGATGGACCCGAAGGAATAACCACTAAGCGGATGCGTAACAACCGTACCCAAAGCTTAATGGCACTTGGGCGAGGTGTCTTAAACCGTGACTCTGTGATATCGGGCGACCTCTCAGAGTATGCAGCCTTATCCTTGCATGCGGGACTCTACAAGGATTGACGAACCCTTTCCCTAGCTGTTCGTGAGAACAGCAGTGACACCACCAAAATACCAAAAAGTTGTAACTGTGGTTCGAAACAATCGAACGTGCAGAGCACCCGACAACAGGTCGGCGAATAAAGCCGATAATCCTAGAGTTCGGCGTGCTGAAAATAATTTAGATGGAAACACTACGACGAACCGGCAAAACGGCCACATTGAGTGGACGAATCAACTCAAGGATGACTTATTAGACTGCTACGATGCCAGCATTATCCCTGTTCACCGAGGCTTCATGGCGAGTATGCATGCTCTGTGGTGCCAAAAACACCCAGAGTTTCAGCACGTTTCGATTCAATCGTTGAGAAATCAACGTGCCTACCTCTGGAAAAATGGATATGAACGCTGAGCGCTTTCCCGACCGCTGCTTGAGCAAGCTGCAGCCGAAGACGAGGAAGCTACATTAAGACCAAGC
Organism: Andricus quercustozae; assembly: GCA_932072015.1. Classification (NCBI taxonomy): domain Eukaryota; kingdom Metazoa; phylum Arthropoda; class Insecta; order Hymenoptera; family Cynipidae; genus Andricus; species Andricus quercustozae. The sequence goes on from CAKNWU010077228.1 coordinate 3,920, forward strand.
GCAGAAAGCAGGCAACTTCTGAGAGATGATCACGATTTCTGGACAAGAAGGAACATTAACATGCAAGTTCCTCCTAAGCTCCAAGATCTGGCTGGAATGGATGCCTCCCTTCGTGGAGAAATCTCGCAAGAGTCCGACCTCTGGACCGTCAATTGCTCAGATGATCGTGCTGCGAGAGCTTTGGTTGATTCAAATCGAGGGCTTAAACTGACTATGGACCAAAATTTCTAACAGCCGTTTGTATCAACTGAACAAGAAGATTAGATGGGCAAGACAGAATGTCTCCCGTGTTCAATGTGTGTTTTAAGTACATAACATCTGGTAAACCGTTCACGCAAAGGGTTCAAAAGTTTGCACAAGAACTGAGGAGCTTGAGTCACACACTAAGCATGTCAAAACTGCTGACAATCAAGCAGGATATTGTTGACAAAATACGGTTGTTATCTGACGCAAGAAAGAGAATACAGAAGAGGGAGAGATGGATCAGGGACAATCAAAAGTTTCTCGCTGACCCATCTCGCCTCTTCAGTGATGACCCCGTTTCTGTCAAAAATCCATCCAAGCGAGGAAAGTCCATCAATCACTGGCGAAGAGGTGAAAAAAGCTCTTAGAGGCACGAAGAACTTTTCCGGTGCTGGGCCAGATTGTATCAAGAACTTCTGCTGGAAGAAGTGCGTTAGGACGCACTATACTCCTACCGAAAAAAGGCTACTTGTCCAACCCAGAGAATGGCCAGACTAAAACCTTCTTGGAAAACACTATATAAGATCTTTACAGCTGTCCTAAACAACAGGATTGTTCGGCGAATTCAGCCTGTGTGGCGTGAGATTTACGAAAAACGTGGCTCGAAAAAGGGTGTATCAGGCAGTCCACAGAACCTGCTAATTGACAGGTGTGTCTGTAAAGATGCTGCAGCCCATCAACGCGTCCTGTCAATGGCCTGGATTGACTATCGGAAAGCTTTCCATTCAACCTATTATAAACTTATCATCTGTCTGTTGGAAAGCTTGAAGGTGCATCCACACATAGTGAGATGCTTAGAGAGATTGATGCCTCTATGGAAAATGAGATTTACTATTTCATCTGGAAATTATCATGCGACAACAAACAACGTCACCTTCCAGAGGGGCGTCTTTCAGGGCGATACCATGAGCCCTTTTCTTTTTTGCATCATACTTCTGCCTCTATCTCTGGCACCGCTGGTAAAGGCAAACTTCAAACTGCCATAAATTAGTCATCTTAACACTGGAGAGACCTATACATACCTGGGCGTGCCTCAAAGCCGCATTGCGGACATAACATCAGTAAACGAGTCTCTCCGAAGCAGATACAAGCATCTTCTTTGACGGATTTGGTCTTCCAATCTGTCGGCGTTAAACAAGGTTCATTCAATGGACGAAGAACGAACTTAAGGCCCTTGATATCACCACACGTAAGATCATTCATATGCATAAAAGCTTGCATATCAATTCGTCAGTTCCGCGATTATACATTTCACGCCGTCAAGGCGGATGCGGACTTCTGAATCTCCTGTGTGATGCTTAACTTCTGAAAGCCGAAGTGAAGAAGGCAGAAGTTCAAAAATTCCAACAAGAGCTACTCGACAAGAAAATGCACGGAAATTTTCACAGGAATGTAGAAAAACAGTCCTTGTCGAAGGAGTAAACTTTTGCTTTCCTCAGATCATCAGGGCTTAATTCAGGTACAGAAGGTTTTATTTTCGCATACCAGGAAGGTGTTATTTCCACCTTACCATACCGTTTATGCCAAGAAGTTCCCAGCGATAGGTGCAGAGCGTGTCATATATACGCTGAGTACCTATACTGTCGGCGTGTCCCAACCGCGCAGGAACGACATACATCTACAGACATAATGCGGCCCTAAGAGTGCTTTATTACCATCTCTGTCGCTCTTACGGTGTTGGCCGCGAACCTGCCCTGTAGAACGCTCCAAGGGAGATAGCTTCAATTGTCCAAAACGAGAAGTGCCAAATTTTCTGGAACTACGATTATCGGACAGCAGTCTCCGTTGCACACTCGAGGCCTGACACTGTTTTGCACGACTTCGAGAAACGAACCATATTCGTGATCTAATTCCCGGCTCCGGCCAACTACAATATCACTGCCCAGGAGAAAGAAAAGGAGGATAGGTATCAAGGCCTTAAAAGGCAGTTGCAACAATGGTACCTAAAATATTCGGTACAAGTAATATTCCTTGTGAATATGCCAAGGCACTTGCGAAATGGATGCAGAAAGCTGTTATCCTTGGGTCGCTTCGTGTCCTCAAAACACACGAGGGTTTCACCGGCCTGTCTTTGTGATTTCATCGTGTCCTGTGACCACCCGGCTCACGGTTGTGAGACGTGGCCATGAGTGTGATTTGACGCGGTCCTACTGGGAGCCGGTGTAATTTTTAGATGGCAGTTACTCCCAGTGAGACCCTGCGGTGTTTGTTTAACCACCGCGTATGCAGATGACATAGTGTTTCTGGCAAACAGCGAGGAGGCCTTAAAGAGATGATGAAGGGGTTGAGAAGATACCTGGATAAGAATAGGTTAGAGCTAAATGCGGAAAAGTCCAAGGTTATGGTGTTTAGGAAAGAAGTTGGAAGGGATAAGTGAGGGGAATGTAAGAGGATGGGAAAGGCGTTGCAGGAGGTTAAAGTGTTTTTGTACATGGGTTCTTGTTTTGGAGAAATAGTGGAGTGGATGATCACCTAAAAGGTAGAGTGAGAAGGGCAAATGTGGTGATGAGGCAGGTATGGGAGTTGGAAAAGAAGTTATTTACGGATGATTTTGGAAATAGAATGAAATTGTTTGACTCGATATGGATGATTGTGCTATTTTGTGGAGTTAAAGTGTGTGGTAGAAGGAAGTTGAGGAGGTGAATAAGACACAGGAGAACTATGTAAAGTGGACATGGCAAGGAATACGGCTTATTATATTGTTAAGATGGAGGCGGGGAGAACAAGTTTAGGGATTCTAACAGAAGTCGGGCGTGTATGTATGAGGAAAAATTTTTGGAAGAGAGGGGAAGTAAGCTGGTTAGGGAGTGTTGGTGGAAGGAAAAGGGCAGAGGAGCAGAGGGGAAGTGGAGGTTGAAAGAGAAAGATATTTTAGAAGTAATGGACTGCCGAGGGATGGAAGTCAGGAGCTTATAGCGAGGACGAGGTGTTGGTGCATGGAGGGTTTAATAGTTTCTGGCTTCCTGGGGAAAGGAAAATGTGTGAATTGTGCGGGAAGGGGTATGCAAGGATGGAACACTGGCTGGAGGATTGCGAGGGAGTGGATAGGACTGAGATTAGCATGGAGGTATTACTGAATGAAAGAGGGGACAAAAGGGCGTTTGCATGAGTGGCGGGGGTGTTGGGTGAGATGGAGAAGAAGAGAAGGAAGGAGGAAGAGGAATGGAGAGTAAAATATTGTAAAGAGGAGAGGAAGTGAATAAAAGCAATTGTAAATGATTAGCAGATAAGTATTAGATAGTAACCGTGGAGGCAGAGGTTGGCACTGCCAGGCAAGGTGAAAGATAGGACATGCGTGCGAGGCAAAGAGAAGAAGACATAGCGTTTAGAGCGAACGTTCGTAGAATTAAGGTAGCATTAAGGCGTGGACGGATTTTAGCAAAAGATAAACGATTACCTATATAATAAAATTTTGTATAGACAAACTGTTGGAATTACCATGAGTTCTCCTATTTCTACTAATTTAGCTGACATGGTAATGCAAGATTTAGAATCTGATAGTGAGTTTGATCCTAAAAGCACTATTACTATCTTATACTATGCAAACTTTCAGAAAATATAAAACGACATTCCAAAAAATTATAAAATTAGCACCACTTTTTGTATAAATTCTAAACTGGATAAAATGATTAAACTAGGCAAAGACCAATTAGAAACCTTAGAAAAAACTAACTAGTTTACCGTTTATCTTGCAATTGTGGAAAATGTTATATCAGACAATGAAAAAGACCTTTACAAGTTGGATGAAAAGAACACAAAGCTACTGTTAGATTGAATGCTGACAATGTTCTTAGCGACCATTTATATCATAATATTAGTGATAGTATTTCCCACTTTTTTCCTCTAGGATGAGATTGAAGTTTTGCATCAACAGATTAATCCTATTGAAAGAGGCTTTGCCGAAATGGTTTTCATTAAAAAACAACTGGATAATTTTCTCAATAAAATGACATCTTGACAATCTTAATGACTCTTACAATTCTATTCTAGAATTATTTTTATAAAATTTATCACAATTTCCTAACCATAAATACTCTTCTCTTTTGAATTCCTTACAGTATTGAATCCTACGCAAGTTCCGGGTGCGGGACTACTCAAGAGAATTACCTTGAAATTCGCTACATGACCAGGTAATTTTCCTTTAAATTTATCGAAAGGTTTATTTTTTATCACTAGTATGGATAAGCCCAGGGCGAGATGACCACAAAGTCCGTCAGTGGACAGGCATCTCCGCCAAAATTATCGAGTTTAACCATCCCTTAAAGGCTTCGAATTCCGTGGTTCGGATTCCTGCCTCAAAGAATTCGTGCCTAAGGAAAAAGCCAATTAGTGGGAAGGACGGAAGCATGTGTAGAGGAGATACAGCAGTAGGGCAGACCAGCGTCAAGCACATATCGTCGATCTCTCTCTTGACCGTAGGAATCCCTATGACTAAGTTTCGCACGCCTTTCTCTCTTTCTTTTCCCCTACTCTGACGCCGAGTGCGAGGACTGTTCGCAACTACAGTGCCTTTGTAGCTGCGACCCTGTAAACAGTTTTGTAACGAAGCGTCGAGTAGTAGAGAAGCAGAGCGTCTAAGGTAATCGTAAGGTAGGATCTTTATTTTCCTAGGGGCTCAGCCAAATTCTTGTATTATATTTTTGTGTTTATCTCCTTGGCTGAACAACCTTTGCAATTTTCTTATCTATCTTTAAAATGTGTCACATTTATTCCTTTAATTTTGGAGTGCCGGCGTCTGGCTTACTGTAACCTCACGGCCTGTTATAATTTTTTTGTTATATTTAGACCAATTCCCCTTGAACTAATTTGTAAATTTTGAGGCCCTTGGAAATGTAATCCCTTTAGCGACCAAATATCTCGATCTATCTCTTTAGAACTTTCTCCCGGCCTTAAATATTATAAAATGCCTCCTTGTTCTATATTTCCTTTACATTAATTTCGTCACGATGTCAATCAGGCAAATTGAATTGTATGAGCTTTAGAATGTGATTCCCTTTTCTTATGTGTATTCAACTGATTTTCTTCTGACCTTTCTCGACCTTGACGTGATTATCTGTCCCATATTATTTTGATTTCTGGATTTTGTTTATGTACCTTGACCTCTTTATTAAAATACGAATAAGGCTTCCCGACCCAATTAATTTAGGAATTAACCTTTCATTTTGAGTCTTTTTTGATTCAGTAGAATTTATCTGTGAAGTCTGTATTAATTTCTATTGACTATGTCCTTGTTATTGTCGTTACCCCTCTAATCATTTAATGCCACTTTTAAAATGCCCCCGCCCCGCCCCCTTTTTCAACCTTATTTTCGACATGTTTTCTCTCGTAACCTCCCGAACTTGATATAGTTTTGTATCCTGCTATGTATAAATTTGACACTTTTTGTTGTTGTTCTTGACAAATGAAAATTTATATGTATCTCATTAATTTGATTATGTTATATATTGGGGACATTCTCCTTCCCTTTTTTTAATATAAATCCTCTTATGTATTTTATTGTATTCTCTATTTTTATTAATTCGAACCTCCCACTCTACCATAAGGACTGAACTAGCCGTTGCCTTTTTGGATCTCTCTGAATTTCTCTCAGACCAAGTTGTTTATCGTCTATCGCTCTATCTTACCATTTCTTTTCGCTGTCGTTTCTTATTTGTTTGGTTTTGAGCTATTCAAAGATTTTCTTAGGATTGCCTTTAGGAAGGCTGGTACCCGGGCTATAGAAAATTATATTTGATTTTTATTTATGTTTGTGCAAAGCCTTAAGGGACCCAAAATTATATTTTATTATCTTAGAAAAAAGGCCGCCTTACAATTGGCGCCCAACGTGGGGGATCACTATTATCGAAAATCAAAAAATGGACCTAAATTTGGCAATATCTTCAAATTAATTAATATTATGATTATGCACATTAATTGTGTCATTATTTACTTGTTTTCATTTATTATCTCCCAAATTAATTCATTAGCTCGACCCCTTTCTTTTTACCCTACAATTATGGTGTGTTTTATAATGTTGGCCCCTATCGTCCATATAATATTTTAAATTATAAAATATTTTATAATGCTTCCCCATTTTCTACTTATACTATTGCATAATAATAACTACTTACAGATCTTTACACTTCAATTTACCTATATGCGACTTCCGTTTCCTTTTTCCTTGACTTTCAAATCTCTTCTATCTCATTCTCATTTTGTCATTTTTCCATATCCATTCTTTCATTCTTTCTTCTTCGCCCCTTTAGCCCCCTCCAACTCCATCATCTACTCCTCGCCCATTCCATCCTCCCCTAGAACCGTTACCACATTCTCTTGCCAGCTTCCTTTATCTTACATTCCTCTCCTGTATCCTTCCCATACATGCTCCCATGTTTCCTCCTCCCATTCAAATATTCTGCACTTTCTATTCTCTGCCTTTTCCCAATACATCCCCTCCCTTACCTCGTTTCCCAATCTAAATCTTGCTATTCTGGCCCATCTTCCTTTTTTCTCATCTTATACCATTTATTACATTTTGATTCCTCAATCATTCCCCATCTTTCCATTAATTGTCGTTCCCTGTCCCTTCTCTCCAATTCCTCATAGCTTACTCCATTTCCCTCTCCTACATCTTTAGCACTAAAACCCTCCCTCCTTTCTTCTTCCCATCTTGTTAGTTCTACCGCCCTCCCTCTCCTTTCTTCTACCTCCTTCAAACACTTTTTCGCAAACTCCCCTCCCTTCCCCTTCCCTTAACTTCGTCTCAAATCGCCATGCTCTCTTACCCGCTCTAGTACTTAATTTATCTTTCTGTGCTTCTTCTCTCATCATATATCCAGGCGTCCTCCAGTCTACTCCTAGCGTCCACCATATATACCTTTCTTGTAAACTCTCAGTCTCTTTCCTTTCCTTCCACCCCCATATCGCCGCTCCATAACCTAATACCGTCCTTACCGACGTATCAAATAACCACATTCGCCTTCTCCAATCTTTCTTGAACCTTCTTTTTCCTGTTCTCCATATCATTGCCCCTTTCCCCCTTTCCCCCTTTTAATCCTTTTATTTATCAGTTAATTCAGAACATATATATTGCCCATCAACCCCATCCCTTTTCCAAGCCCTGTCTAAGTCAGTGGTTCTATCTTTTTTTCCTCAACTTCTTTCTGCGATCTCTCCGACAGAACCATTATATATACTTTATACAATGTTGGCATCAGCGTCAAACCCCTAAAATCTTTAATCTTCTCCCCTTTGCCTTTCTTCACTATAGGTACGACTATTCCTTCTTTCCATAACTGTGGCCACCCCTCTGCTCTCCATACTCTATTACACATTATCCATGCCTATTCCTTTAGTTCTG
>CAKNWU010077266.1:0-19965 GCA_932072015.1 Andricus quercustozae
TTCCCATTCATAAGTTTTAATTTTGCAATTAAAACATAGATGTTCTAGTTTTGAAAAGTATAATAAACAATTAAAAATTTTTAATATCACAATTTCTGGCGACTGAAATCTTTTTAGTTCTAAATGAACTTTGGATTAGTTTAGATGTCAACGTTCCGGAGTAGAAATTGTTTCATTTTTAATATTTCACATTGAAAATTACTTTCTATTCTGGACGTTTTTTACATTAATTAAATTTTTAAGATTTATTTTTGAAAATTTTTCATTTACAACAATGAAAATAACGCTGAAATCATTTTTTGATTTGAGATAAAGCTTTAGAATCAATTTTAATTTTTTTATTTAATAACAATTTAACATTCTCGAATCTCAGAAGTTTGGACTTTGAAGTATTCTAATTAGATTTCAATTCGAATTTGCAATATTTGGATGGATACGAATTGAAAATTCAATATTTAAATTCAAAAGTCTTTCATGTTTAATTATTCCATTTTTAAACGCTTTTGATTGGAAGTAAAATCATTTCAATTCCTTTGAAATTTAAATCATCCAATTTCCAGATTCTTAAATTAAAAATAAAATGGTTTAATTCTGAACGCTTTAAAGTACAAATGATACAATTTCAACTTCTTTCTATTAAAATTTCAAAATTTTGAACATTTTATTTAGAATTTTTATTAATTTCACAGCTTCTGTTTATTGGTGTGCAACTGAAATATTTAACTCTCGATCAGAGCTATTTCAGATGCATTTTATTTCAAAACCATCAGTACAGATTCGATTTTGCGAAATCCTATTTTCGATGTGATTTAAGTCGCTTTGACTTTTTTTCAAATTAAAATCAATTTTGGAAAATCCCATGTTCTAAGCCTGCCCGAATGGATTCTATTTTGCATTGGAATTTCGACTCAAGTGACTGCACATCACAGCAATTGCAAAAACTTTAAGATTAAAATTATCTCATTTTAAACGCTTTTATATGGAAATGATACAGGTCACATTTCTCTTCATTGCATTCGATATATTGTTATTTTTTAAAAATTTACCTAATCTGAAGTAGTTTGAATTGCAACGTTTTTAATTCAAAATCTTTTAATATATTTTTTTTCAAATTTCAAACGCATTTGATTCGAAATGATTTATTATTAATTATTGTTTAAAACATGTTTAAAACTCAATATTTACAAATTTAATAATTAAGAGATGGTGTTTTGTTAACCAGGGTGAAGTAACTTAAGAAAAAGATGGAGATTTTGCATATTACTGGTCCAAAATCGATTTAATATGCCAGTCTCTCAGATCTCTCAGACTGACATAATAAATTGATTTTGGACCAGTAATCTACAAAATCTTCATCTTTTTCTTAAATTCACAAATTAATTTGATAATATATTTTTAAATTGTTTATATTTCCCATGTTAGGAAATAAAAATCCAGACACGAGAAAGCGCGCCTCGCGCGCATGCACTTGCTGCTAGTTTTTATTAATTTGTATAAAGATTTATGCAAGAATTGAATAATAAAGTTTTTAATACTAATATACATATTTCTATGAGCACCACAAATAACATAATGGACCGAAAGATCTTTCAGATGACCTTACTTTGAAATCAGATCCATTCTATCAGACATCGACATCTTTCAGCTCTTTTGTTCACTCTAAGATTTAGAAAAAGAGATCCTTTCAGAAGGAAATTCGAATTTACATAACTGACTGGCCAAAGTAGACTTTCTCAAGAGTATCCAAGAATAAGGTGGACTTACAGAGAGTCTGGATGTTTTCCAATAGCAATATTTTTTTAAACTTAGAATAGAAGGGATAAAATTATAATAATCACCAACCTATATTTTAAAAGATATTTGTATTTAAGGGTGCAAACTGCGACAAAAAAAGAATTAAGCTAAAGAATCTTTTGCTCATTAAGAATGTTTGCACATTTTTTCTTTCTTCTTCTTATATAAAAGAAATCACCATAAAAATTGATAAGGCAAAAGAAGCTTAAGTAAATCCTTAATTAATATAAGTAACTGGGATGCAATTCGAAGATTTTATGAAGAGAACGGAAATGAACTCTATCGATTTGCCATCGTCAACCCTATATATTTTCAGGGATGTAACCATTTATTTAATGTCTTGGAGTTTTAAAACAAAAAATATAGAAGTATATAACATTGTCGCTCACTTTAAACTTAGAAAAAAAAACCTATGGGCAAAATAATGCACCCCTAAGGCTATAGAATAATTTTAATTCAACTCCCTTGTACTTTACAACATACATCATTGAAGAAATTGTTACTAACCGTGACTGCCCTTATCGAGCACCCTCATACATATTTACAGAGTATTATAAATCAAGTATACCAATTTTATAACGCTCATAAAGAGAGTGAATAAATAATCTTCTACAAGAGAACAACCCTTGTAGCGAAAAACAACCCTAGGAAATGAGGAATTTAGTGTGAAATTTTTCAAAATTTTATTTCACTGATTCTAGATAAGAAACGATCAACTTTGCAGCGTAATCTGTCACAGATACGAATTAGCTAATTCAGAAATGATCTAATTAGGGAAATAATTAGGGACGAATGTTTATCTTACAGAGTGTAGATTAGGAATTCTTCTAAATCATTACTTGAGACGTTCTCGGAGGCATGCGCTTTAATCTCGAATGACATACAAATATAGAAATTCAAATAAAATATTCGTCATAAACACTAAACTCTAAATGTCTTCCTTTTGATGAAAGAATAATTTGTATTTTATTCGAAAAAAATTGTTTATAGCTTTCCCTATGTGGTTTAAGGTTTGAAGATGAATTTTCTTAGTTTTCGATTTCAAAAAATACAAATTAAGGGCTAGACAATTCTTTCAACCCTATAAACTATTTGTCACTTATTGAGAAATAACTCCCTTATTTTATGAAACAAAACAAAATTTGAAAGATATTATCAAGTTTATAGAATATGAGAATTGGTAATTTCATTACAATGAATGGTCTGAAATGGACCCTAATATTTTTTTTTCCTGGAATAATATACGCAAGATTACTATTACAATGTAAATAAAATATTTTCCATGGTAAAAATGTTGAAAATATTTATACCGGGTAACAGAAAAAAAAATATTGATATGTAGTACTTTGAAATTTATTTTGAGCTATAATTCATTTGAAAAGAATGTAAGTTTTGCATATCAATTCCATTAAATTTTTAATTGCTCAAAATAAGACACGATATTAACAATAAGAAAAATTCTTAACTTAATGGTATCGTTTGAGCTAAGGAAAAAATGTTCAAGTTGGCATTAAAAAATTTTTTTTTTAAATTTTGAAATCAATTAAAATCTTCTGTTCTCTTTTTTGAATTGAAGATTCAACTTTTTGAAAATTGAAACAAAATTTCATAATCCAAAATAATTTGCAAACCTAAAATGGTCTAGCGGAACCTCTCGTCAATTTTTTAAAAATAAAATAAAACTTCTGAACGTATTTAAGATAAGAGGAACTCGAATTAAAATTTTTTTCTAGACTCAGGGATAGATTTTTCGTATAAAGGTATGAAGCTTTATTTCTAATTGAAACATATGTAATCATTTGATATAAAATTACTGTATTATTAAGATTTATTTTTGCTTTACATATTGATATTGGTTCTCTTATCTTGGACCCTAGACACGAAATTTTAACTAACCTTTCTATTAGAACATATACGGTATACTGATATAGGTAGTATAAATGAGATTTAAGTTTGGTCCATTAAAATCGTTTCTAAACACACAGTAACTGCTCACCTTTTTCCTAAAGTGTTCAGATAAATAAATAAATTAATTCTAGTTCAAATTTTTCAGAACAAAATGTGTACGTTTAAATTGTCATGAAATTCACATAACCCGTATACGTTTCAGGTGCTATTCATCAGGATCGTTGATTGTGTTTACTGAGAATAAATAATCAATGATGAGAGAACACAATTACGAATCTATCCATTTAATATCAGCTTTTCACGAAGCATAATTTGACGCCATGGGCCAATTGCTGAGGTCGAACTCAATTATATTGCTTTTGTCCGATCAAGCGTGACTTATATTGGCTTCAATTTGTATTTGTATTTGTATTTTCTATTTATTTATCAAGTCCCTAGGGCTGAATTGTATTAAAAATGACGATACACACATGATTTTAAATTTTAACATTTTAATTTATTTAAAATTTTTTTTCAGAATTATCATTCATGTAGAAGGATTTGCGAAAAAGTGAAATGGAAAAACGATATTAGCAATTTGATACTGTTTCTGAAATTCAGCAGTAAATCAGGATCACATGCATGTCACCAAAAAATAGGAAAACTCACCTTGTAACCAGCAAGGTCTTGAACAGCACAAGACAATATGGCCTCTCTACCTACTGGAGCGGTCACGTTTGAAATTGGCTCCTTAAAGTCTGGATCTGAGAAAACAAGAAAAAGGAATATATATCGATTATCGAGTGCTTTTATGGTGGTGGCTCGTTCCAGTCAAAATTACTCTCACAAATAGTTCGTAAGTATACCAATTCCAGGGTGAATTGGACTTTTATACTATTCATTATTGTGTACGGCAGGGTCTGTCAAAACAGTATATACATTTTTTTATTTTCTTCTAATCCTAATCTTTCACTTGGAAAAAAATTAATTTTCTTATTTTAGAAAGAGACAGACTAATCTATGGATGAAACTTCATCAGAATTTTGAGAATTTTAAAATTTAATTAAAAAAATTATTATTTACAACAGGGAAGTAATCATCAAAATAAAAGGTATGTTTTTTTAGTGTACATTGAGGTGACAATTAGGAATTTTTTTAATTCTTCCCCAATTTTTTCCCTAGGTTTCGCTAAGCCGTTAGTCCTGGTTAGTATTTCTCATTTATAAAAAAATAAGCTATGCATTTTACAAATGAAAGAAAACATTTTTTAAATCATTCTTGGCCTTAGAACATAAACTTTTTCTAAAATTATCTCAGTGAAGTACTTATATCAAAGCACAATTTAGTAGAGTTTAAAAATTTTAGACGACTTTTTTTAGAATTTGTGAATAGGAAAGTACGCAAAATTTCTTATAACGCATTTTTTCCAGACTACAAAATTAAAATGAAAAATTGTTTAATAATATTAAAACGATTTTTTAATATTTAGGAATCTCCGATATCACTTACATTACGTAAAAGAAGATGCAATTAAGAGTAGATATCAAGATTTTTAAAATCTTTTTAAATTCAGTGACTAAAAAAGAATAAAATTGTTAATTTTATACTTACTAAGATTTCAGTATAGTTAAAAATCAATATATATATTTTTGCGTAATGTTTTTTACAAAATGTCCGGTAATGATTCATATTAATTTATCATACTACAAAATGAGAGGATGTTTTGAAATGCTGAGATGAAAATCAAATAACGAGTGAAAATAGCCTTGTAAAATTCATATTCATCACAAATAAATTCCTTCCTACCTTTTAGTTCTTTATTTTCATACTCCCTTTAGTCACCCTTAATTTAAAAACAAAATATGTTTTAAGCAGTTGGGAAAATGTTTTGTTTTCAAAAATGTCCTTATTTAAAATGGTCACCTTTTTGCAATCACCCATAAGTCGTGACAAAAAAAGTTTAATTCAAAAACAGAGAAAAGCATACCAATTGTTTACAGTTTAAAAGTTCCTGCGGTACTTTTGCGTATAATTTACCTAAAGAAGATGTAAGCAAGTCAATGAATATTGATTGTGATTTAATGCGTCAATAACAACTGTTGGTTTTTCCTCAATTTCGGGTCATCCATAATTATTTCTAACTATGTCTCTCATTTTCAGCCCATAATTCTGTATCTTTATTTGAGAAATCATCACAGGTATTCATTAATTTTAAACATCTCCTGGTTCTTCTTCTTACATATGCATATAATTGTTGATTAAAAATAATTTTTTTATCTACATGAATTTTTCAAAATATAACTTCAAGGAATTACACCAGAATCAAAATTAATATGAACTCACTTAGATATTTATTAGGGCAATGAGAAGCAAACATTAATTTTAATATTCTAGAAGAATCTTTAATCTATAAAAACATTGATATTTTACTTTGCACTTTATTTCGAAATTCAAGATTTTTTGTCACCAGGTATACACCTTTTGAATTTATTAATTCTGGAGTCCACATATTTATTGCAAGAAAATTACAATAAATCTTCAATAAATAAGAAGCACTTTCTAGGAACGCAAGAATTTTTTAACACCTAATATCTACTTGAAAAAGACTCTGAACAAAGGAAATGCTTTACCAGACCTATAGCACCCTAGTTATGACATTATTTCAGACACAAAAGGGACTAAATGTGTGGGTATCGTAAAAAAAATGGGCACTAAAGTGGACCGAAGAAAATGCAAATATTTTGTTGTTTTTGTCTCAGATTTTTATTATCTTTCAATTTGTGAAAATAATTGTTCCATTTTTTGTAAATTTGAAGAAAATTTTATACACGTGATTTTTAAATGCCAAATACTAAAAAGTGTTCATTATTCTTTTTGTAAGTAAACATAAGAAATAAATTACGTAAAAGCAATATCTATGACAATAAAATGATGGACAGTATGACTGAAAATAATGTTACTCTATCTTTATCTAAAATAATACCCTTAAAAGTGAAGAATGACTCTACGAAATGATTTTCTTTTTCGTACACCTAGATATTTCCCAAGTGGAAAAATTATGTATAATATATCAATAGCTTATTAGTTTATGTACAAACTGAAAATTATGCATAATTCGTTAAAAAGTATATGTAATAATGCGTTTAAAAATATATAGTTCAACAGATTATACATAAAATGTCGATAATAATATTGTTTAAACCTGGGTTTTGGCCTTGAAGGATTAAAAATGACCTTGTAAAAGCTAGAATGTATGCAAGTGATAGAAAACTACGTTTCTTGATACACGTATGTTTCTAAATAAATCTATTAGACATTATTTATTGTATAAAGTGTCATTACTTTTTAATAAGTCCCAGTCTCATTTTCTAACATCCTGGTAAAAGACTTACACTGTTAGAAATTTTCTGAAATTTCAGTCAGTTTTCAATAACTTATGTCACTGAAATTTCATAAATTTGGCTTTGAAAATTAATTTGAGACCATATTCATTAATTTTCAGTGACACGAAACTTAATTTTGAAGCAAAAGTTATTGAAATTTCATAAAATTGACTCTGAAACCTGTTTCAATTGCTTGTACATAAAATATTATTGGTGGCTGAATAAATTTCACTATGGTTTACGTAAATTTTATAAACATGCATTAAAATAAAGTAAATTTTTTTATTAAATTTAATAAACCTAGATGAAAATATGAACAAAATATAATATTTTTCTATCGATTAATACATCTGTTGCAATTACATGTACAAAATTGGTTATACTTTTTCATTTCGGAAGAAATAATCTCAGAGAACTGTTCTTAAAAAAGTTTCACTACTTACATTGAATATCCATAGGATATTTATGAACATTTACAAAAAATGCAATGCACTATCTCTTAAAATAGTTTCAAAACTTACATTGAAATTTCAATAAGGCTATTTAAATTTCAGTGTTGCATGAAATTGCAATGAGTTTTTCACTAACCGTAGTGTAAAAAGCTCCACTTACATTTTCGTGAAATTTCATGAACTTACTTCTAAAAGTGTAGGTACTTTTCGCAAAAAGATCATGATTTTGTATCTTCCAGATTGTTGTGGGCTAGAATGAAGATAAGAATCAGAAGATTATTTATCATAGCGTGCTACGCCCCAGTTGATAGCGATCCGAGAGAAATCAAAGACGCCTTCTGGGACACTCTAAATGATACAATAGCGCGAATCTTGTGATGCATGGTGGAATGATGAAATTGGGGCAGCTCGACAAGAAAAGAAAGAAGCGTACAAGAGAGCGTTGAACATCACAGGTCTTAGCAATGAGGAGAGAAATAGACTTGAAAATGATTACAAATACAAAAAGAGAAAAGTTAAACAACTAGACAAGGAAAGTAAAGATAAAATCAGAACAGAAGAAGACAAGAAAATAAAAAACGACTTTGAATGAACCACGAAACTATTATATAAACAGATGAAGGAATGTAAAAGTACAGAGTTTGTCAGCATGAGAAACAGCAAAGGTGAAATGCTATATGATACAGACGGGATAGTAGACGCTTTAAAAGACTCTTTTAAAGAATTATTAGAAGGTGAAGATATAGGGCAACAGAACTGCGACATAGAACATGATGCATTAGAAAACCCAATTGAAAAAATATGTGTCACTGAGGTTAGAGATATAACTAAGAACTTAAAAAACGGCAAGGCTGCTGGTGTAGACAGTATCAGCGCTGAAATACTTAAATACGGTGGCGAGTACATACCACACAGATTGTAGGAATTGATAAATTTATGTACCGAGACGGGAGAACTCCCAGAAGATTGGATAAAAGCGATCATCGTACCAATATACAAAAGAAAGGGAGATAAAAGCAACTGCAATAATTACACAGGTATGAGTTTATTAAGTACCGTAAGTCAAATATACTCAAAAATACTTATTCTTAGGGTAATGAAAATTACAGAAGAAACGATATGGGAATTCCAAAGTGGCTTTATGCCCGGAAGATCATGTACAGATCAAATATTTAGCTTAAGACAGAGCACAGAAAAAGCTTGAGAGTATGAAAGAAAGTTTTCTGTGCATTTGTTGACCTAGAAAAAGCATTTGGAAAGGTAAATAGAAGTAAAATTTGGGAAGTCCTTAAAGAGTGCGGAGTCAACAGATAGCTCTTACAAGCAATACAAACAATATATGCAGGCAGTAAAGCGAGTGTAAAGGTAAATGGGAATTGAGTGACTGTTTCGATATTGTGCAAGGCGTGAAACAAGAATGCCTTATGTCCTAATGGCTATTTATCATATTTATGGATAAGTGTTTAAGAATGGCCCTCTTCGACGAAGAAGGTATAGATCGCGAAACAGTGAAGGTACAAGCATGAAGAACATGAGCCTCAAAATTAACGTAAATAAAACAAAAGTCATGGTGTTTGAGGGAAGAAGTGAGAAAACAATGATCAACATTGTCCTAATGGTGAGAGATTAGAACAAGTTGAAAATTACGTATATCTGGGTAGCCTATTCACTAACGACGGAAAAATAGATGGGGCGTTAGATAGGCGCATAGATGAGGGTAAGAAGGTAGAGTAGGATCCATTCTCAGACATAAAAATATATCAAGAAAAGCTAAAATGACCATACATAATTCTATATTTGTACCGACTGTGTTATACAGTAGCGAGACATAGACCTGTCAAGAAAAGGACAAGAGTACAATTAAAGCGATTGGCATGAAACCTATGCGCATAATATGCGGGAAAACAAACACTGATGGACAAAGTCCGAAACGAGATAATCCTCAAAGAATGTGGTACAGGTGAGACACTAGTTGACATATGGGAAATGAATCAGTTAAGATGGTTTGGACATGTTGAAAGAATGAAAGATGAGAAAGTGACCAAAGAAGTGCATAAGGATAAAATAAATGGCAGAATGCCTACAGGTAGACCGCCAAAAGAATGGTTAGAATCTGTGAATGAGACATTAATCCGAACAGACATAAGAAGCCATAGAAACACGAGAGCTTGCATGAAAAAATGCATGGACGTGAAGAAAGCTAGAGTTGTATGCCAGGACAGAAAAGTGTAACGACAAATAGTTTATAATAAGAATGTGAGTAGAGTGAATGACGCCTGAAACAAAGACCTTGGATACAAATGGGCCCAAGTGAGGAACCACACATAACAATTTTATGAGGCTCTCCACGGGGGGTGATCGTTAGAGAGATTGATCAGCAGCCTGGGTCGGAGTAGTGTTGCGGAACGAGCGTGTAATTTAAATAAATAACACGAGCATTCTATATCAATCTAAAAATCTATACCCCCTACCTTACATTACTCCTTTCCTCTCCGAGCATGTCACGTCTATCCCGAAAGGGAAATGGCTTAATGGTATAATGATAATTATGATAATATAAAGGTTTGCCTAAAGGTTCAAACATGTAATGCAAGTTGCTTTTAAATAAGTAAACAAATAATGAAACATTTAAAAAATATTTCTGAAGTCATCCTAGAACATTTCTTGTGATAAATTATGTCAAGAATGGTGAACAAAGCAACATACTGTTCCAGGGGGTAGTTTTTACAAGTGTGATGGTAAGTTTCTATTGCTGGCATACATTTTAACTTGTAGAAGGTCATTTTTAATCATTCAAAGTTGAAAATATGTAAAGGATATGGAAAAAGCACGTCATCAGTTTTCAATCACCTATAGAGAGTGTAGTTCATTTTCACTTTTAAGGGTAGTACCCTGAACAAAATTAGAGTGAAATCATTTTTAGTGATATCTACTATCACTTTATTGTCATATTTATTTCTTTTACGTTAGTAATTTGTTATTTTACACAAAAACAAATAATTAAATCAAACAAATTTAAACCATAATGGGGCCATATTGAGAAATACAAATATTGAAAGCAATTCAGTTGTTCTTCAGTATTCACATTGATCAAGACAGCGAAGATAACTGAAGTTCAAAATGAGTTTGTAAGAAAATGATCTGGAACGAAATTGAATCCCTGTATTTTTTGTGTGAAACACGGGTTGAACATCTCTTTAAAATGTATACAAAATTGCAGAATTATTTTTACACCAAATTAAAGATAGGGAATGAGACAAGAAATAATTTCTTTTTTGAACTACTCTAATGGGCACCCTAATGTGCATTACTGTCGTCATATAATATCTGAATAAGCCCGTTAAACAGTGCTCTAAAAATGAATCACTCGTCTATTCAGCGACTGTAAAGGGTAGCAAAAACGAATTAACGTTAGTATTTCAAACTGTGAGTACCCCTCCTACCTCTGAAGCTTCATAAGCTTCAGAAGCTTCATAAGCCTCATTCGTATTGTCAGATCAAACAGTCCTCGCTACCATATGTATGTGCTGACTGCACGTCTGTCACTCATAGTGCTCACTATTTTGACAGGACGCTCTTAACGCTACAGCAGCGGCTATTTAGAGTCAGTCGATCCATCACTACTCAGCTCCTAATATGTCCGAATTTCCCACGGGGGTTCTGCATGCGCCAATGGGCAATCGAGATGGATGCATGATCAAATTATGATTCCCCCATGCCTCTATTATGGAGTCATCCCCAAATATCTCCGCATCCCCATTCGTTTCCCCTCCCCTGCTTCTATAAGCGTGCCAGAGTTGTCTTGTACTAACAAGATATCTATTACCACCCTATACAATGTAAGCTTTCTATTAGTGTATTGGGAAACACTCACTAATACGTATTCCGTGACTATCAATACTGATTAAATTGGACAATTATCGAAGTGAAATCACAAATAAATAACAGGGTGTCTAATGAGTTTACTGAAAAAAATTTACCTAATTATTCAAGGTTTTTTCCAGGTATCTGTAGATTTTTTCAGGTATAATTTTTCTTAATACTAAGCCAATTTTTTAAAGGAATTCTAACTCTACATCCCTTTAAACTGTTACATTATACTTGAATAACAACTTTAATTAGTTTAGTTAGTTTAATTTTTGTTGTCCAATTTTTTTTTAATAGCTACAACCTTTTTCTTTTGGTGTGAAAATGTACCTTGACTTTTGATAGAGTAAAGAGAAATATAAATATTTAAAGGTCTCTCAACACGATTTTTTCAACAAATTTCTTCTTTTATTTTACGAAGTGTATCGTCGTCCCGACATTCGGGATGAGTGCTCGAATATTTTTCATAAGCTTGGATAATCGTGTCGAATTTTCTGGACGACTAAACACAGCCTTTATTTTAATGAGCATTTTTAATGGATTATTTTACTGTTAAATACATCTTCTTAATCGATTTTCAGTAAAAAAACATTACTCAGATTTTTAACAAATCTTTTTGTATTCTAAAGTAAAATAATCTATTAACAGTTTTTTTCAAAATAAACTTAAGCAATTGTTTAGAAATATTTAAGCAATTGAAAACAATTTAAATAATTATATTTTCTTTTTGATTCCCCTAAAATTCAGGGACCATTTTGACACCAAAATTGTAAGGTATTATCAAGTATAGTGCTAGGAATAGTATTACTTAGAAACAAAATTTACGAAAAAAATGTGCCCAACCTAATTTTAATTACAGGATGTTCCTAAATATACACGTATTATCACTATCGAATTATTAAAGATAGAAATTATACTGAAAACCAAATGAATTTTTAAAAAAATTCTTTGCAAAAATCCAAGAATTCGATGAATAATTAATACAATTTTTTTAATGATTTGCATAGGTACTTAAAATTCAATGCGTATTTAACATGTTAATATTTTCAATAAAATATACATATATATTCGTGAGATTAGTGAAAATAATGAAAAGGTGTTTGATTTAAATATGTATAAATCTAGTAATATAGATTTACTTTTTTTATTTTGTTCAATTTAAATTTCCCTGACTTTCCATTAACCAACAAAGTTCCCTGAAATTTACAGGATTTCCATATTTTCCGGGTGAGTAGACATCCTGGTTAACTATCCTATGTTTGGTTGCTAGAATAGTAACAAAAAGTTTGCATTGTCTTCCCGAGACTTCATAAATTATCCTAAATCTTCAACAAAAAAAACTCTCAAAGTGGAAAAATAGCCCCCTAATAAATCTCAATCCTTAAGGGCGTTGGAACGTGGCCCTAACCTCAAAATTGAACTGTCTCATTTTACTTCATTAATATGACAATTACATATTTGTTAGATACTCAGAGCCTTTAAATTTCTTTATGTGTAAAGCGATTTTTTCGGATTCTATTCTGACCATTGAAGAAAATCGTTTTACACCAAAAGTATTGAAATAATCCAATTTTTCACTCCCAATAAAGATTTAATTGGGAACAGGAGTACTTCATAAGTATCTAACAGAAATGTGATTCTAGGAGTTCTAGACTAATTAAAATGAGGCAATTCAATTTTGAGTTTAGAGCCTGATTCCAAGGCTTTTTATCTGTTCCCATTTGGGAACATTTAAAATTTCTAGGCAGAACTTTTTTTAAGCCACAGATCGTAAAATTGGCCTACAAAACCTAAAAAATTCTTACAAAAAGTTTCTTAAAAAACAACCCTTAACTATGATAGTAGGCCAGTATTCACGCTCGAAAATAAATAATCTTCGCAAAATTAGTTAAATGAGCTGCCGAGTTTCAGAAGGATTCAAGCGAATTTCGATTTTCTAGAAGAACGGGTTAAATATTTTTCACAAGCCATTTTGTTATCATACTCATGATAAAGTAATATCATCCTGAAAAGACTGATGTGGAATAAATAGGTGAAGGGAGACATCCCAATAACGAAAACACACTCGCAAAATAAATAAAATTGATTACGGATATGTTTGTGAATAACTTTTACTTTTGTTTGACGTATTGAAGACTAACTATAAATTACAGCAATAAATATACAATAAAAAGAGTAAATTAATCAAAACATCACATGGCAATCATCCCTATCTGAGCAAATACACCCCCAATCATCATCGCAGCAATTCTTGTTTCTCGAAAACTAATACCATGTAAAAAAGGTTATAATTAAACTATAAAATAAAATTAAAAGTCACCGCTGATTATCATGAACTTTCCACATATAATCCTTAAAACCGAATATAAAATCTTTGTCAAATAAAACTAATGATTTACCATATGTGTAACTTGAAATTATTCTTTCCTGCAGAGTTATGAATATTGCGAAAAATTTTCTTGTGAATAAAATTAAAAAATATGTTTAAAAACACATAAAATTGTTCTATGGCAGTTTACACAGAGATATTTCGAATAATTATTTGAAGATATTTAAATTATCTTCCTGTCAAGAAAATGTTATGTGTAGTATAATCGTAAAAATGTAAGGTGAAGGAGAAGAATGACATTTCCCAAGTATTATGCTTTCATAGGTCATGAAAGTAATAAGAATTTACACGGTTCGGTGACAAAAACCTTTGACGATAAATTTAATATGAATTTCCAACATTGTAAGTAGAATGTCATAAACTATTTAAGGCGACGTGCTATTTGAGAAGCGTAAAATCCAAATTTTATTTAAAACCTTCTTATAAAATAAGCCAACTTGAACGGATTCTTGCTAAAAATATTACTAACGGGAACTATATAGAACATTTTTTATGACAATAAAGTAATCAATTATTTTACTAGGAATTGGTCAAGAATTATAATAATTTAATTAGTAAACGACTTCTGGCAGTTTCATCAGTTGAACTTTGAATTTTTATTATAAAGAAGGATCCAATTTTTAAATTTCTAAAATTTGGCAATGAGAAAATGAGCGACAACTCATACTTATAATTATTTCATGTGAAAGCAGTCAATAATTTTACGAATTTTATTAATCAACTTCTCCCTACTACTTTATAAGTCTAATTGTATTATTGTACAAAGTGACATAAAAAATAAGCAGTACAAAAATGTCAGTATTTCATTGACCCAATACATTATTTTTGTTTTGTTTCGTTATTCTTTTTTGAAGCATTTTTTTCAATCCGCTAAAAAACAATCTCTAATTATAATGCCTTGAGGGTTAAATTGAATATTAAGTTCCTTTCTAATAATTTATTCATAACTTTCTTAACGAATTTATTAAACTTTTTAAAACTATTATTTCAGATTAAAGGAAACCAAGCATTTATAGTTTTTCAACAATTCCCAATAAATATGTATTTAAATCAATCTCTTTGACTAAAAATGCCGATCTTTTAAGAGGGTTTTAAAAGTAATAAGCTGCGCGGCTCTAAGTTAATGAAGCAGTGAAAAGAAATGGCGGCAATACTCTAGTCGTAAAACACATTTTTTATTCAGTCACTATGACGCACAGAAAGCTTGTAAGCCATGGCTTTGAGCTCTTCAGTGCGAAGAATTTCCGAAGGAAATATTGAATATCGAATAAGTTCTCTGGAAACGAATTCAATCAGACGAAGCATTTTGTATCCTTGCTTACCTTCTCCACTCAGATATACTCTGCATATTCAAATTATGGACGATGATTGTAAAGATGTTTCGAAAGTTTTCACTGAGAAATATTTCTGTAAGAAGTGAAAGAGTCACGTTTTGAAAAGTACTCTGGCAATAAAATATTTACGTTTCTTCAAAGCTCTTTCAGTTGAGTATAAAATTTGCATTTAAGAAAAATATGTGGGAACGAATCAAATTTTTCTTTCAAGTATTAATATCATTTAATCCTTTTTTCATCCTGGAATCTCTTCAAATTTATATTGCTGCTTTAAAATTATAAAAGAAATTTGTTTCATTTGTTGATAACTGATGTATGTTTACGGAGGTTATACACATCACTGTAACGGAATTGAACATCATTTTGTCCATGAATATATGTTGCGATGGATTGAAATCGGCCCAGAAAGGAACAAATCTATGTGAAATCTTCTGTAAGGGAATCACAACATTTCTGTCTCTTTACAAGATACTGAAATACGTATTTCCCATAAAGAAAATACAATTCACAGCTATTCAGATAATTTTGATAATTTGGTCTTTTCCTGAAATTACAATTTTCTGACTAAGTAATAACTCATTTAAATTTATATGTTTTTTACCTTCTCATCAGAGAAGGAATTATATTTGTGTAAAATTTGTAGCCCCGCCCCCCGTTATGGTCAAATGTCTACGTTTTGAGACATTCTGAACCCAAAAAACAGGTTTTCGCGAATGGCTAAAAGTTCAAAAACTGAGCG
The DNA here is from genome assembly GCA_932072015.1 of Andricus quercustozae. Taxonomy (NCBI): domain Eukaryota; kingdom Metazoa; phylum Arthropoda; class Insecta; order Hymenoptera; family Cynipidae; genus Andricus; species Andricus quercustozae. Next base: position 15,846 of record CAKNWU010077266.1, read on the forward strand.
CATTTAAAAATTTTTTGAGACCACTTTTTATTATGATTTAAACGGATATTGGTACTACTCAAAAATACAAACAATTGATCCCCATGACTTCTTTTGATAACACAAAAATTACTGGAGTTACAGCATTTACAAAATTTAACAAAAACAAACGAAAATGACCATTTTAAGCCAAAAAACGCACGATATGAAAAAAGACAAGAGGAGAAAAGCGTTGCTTTTTGAATACCCTAGAATATTGTCAAAACAACTCTTTGAATTTCTTGCAAAATTAAAAATTGAAATTTTGATCGCACAAAGAAATAATGAAAAATAAAAAATTCCATTTTGCGGTCAAACTATGCAAGATATGAAAAAAGATTTAAAAAAATTTTGCATATAAAAAAAAGATCTGAAAATTTTTTAGGATGACTTATTGATAGGATGCGTAGTTTTTGTTATATTTGTAAAAAATAGCATTAAAAATAGAAAAATTAAATCTTTGTAAAAACGACAAGAATATATTTTCGATGAAATGTGATATTATTGATTGTTTAAAACAAGGAGCGTGAAATAATAATACAGATCTACCTCTGAAAACAATAACCCTTGAACGAAACGAAAATGCTGGTTCCATTTCACAGTGAAGCTTCATTTGCAATATAATAACATCAATGGGCGAACTACTTTTCTCTGGTAATTGTATTATTAAAATTTCCTCATAAATCCAGGGTGATAACGCCATCCCCTGTTGTCCTAGTTTTACGTTTATATAGTAATACAGTGAAGTCGAGAACTTTATAAAGGCTTTAGGTATTCCGTCGCGTATCGTATGTTGCCGAGAATGCATTATTTATTATACAAACGGACCTACAAGAAATCGATGAATTTTACTAGTTCGGAAGATTGATTGTTAATTCAATGCTTGCTACATTCAGTTCACCGCATCCATATATAAATCCCAAAGAGTGCAAGCATATCTCTCTCTATTATAAAAAGATCTCGCCGCCGCTGCAGGATATCAGGAATCGAGGACCTAGGGCCAACATTACCAGGGCGCCATATTACCCCATGCGCCACATTACCCCAAGTGCCACATTACCCCATTTGCCACATTTCCCTTTGCGCCACATTTTTACCCCAAGTTATTCTACATTATTATCCTACCCCCTACTCCAGAGTCTCTCTCTACCCCCACCCATCCCTTACGGTCCACCAACCATTACTACGTCCTACCAGCTCCGGTCATTTCCCTCCTTCAGTCACATATCCATAGTCACATCTCCATGGCACTGCCTTGGTTCCCTGTTATAGCTTTTTCTGCAACTTTACCCCAAACTTATGCAACTTTGCTCCAACCTTATTTAATTTTGCCCAAACCTTATTCAACTTTTGCCCAACTTTATGCCGCTTATTCTCCACCTCCTGCTGCTTTGCCCCAACCTTATATTGTTGACCATGTCTACTTGACCCCCCAACCATTCCTACCCAGAACAAATACCCTCACTACAACTTACCTTATCTGGCCCCTAAACTCTTTTTAAGAGTTTTATCCTCAGATACGACTTTCTTCTCTTTACGTACAGATGCAACCTTTTCCTATTTATAAATGAGATATCACCTTTTGTAAAACGTTGCTGAGTCAGAAATAATTCCACACCCTCGGTATTCTCTACCGTCCAAGCTATTTGAACCTCACGTGTAACCTCCCAGGGTATGCCACCCAAGCATTCTCCAGTGTAACCTCTGGAGTCCTCCTTTTTTATTTATTCAAATAGTTAGAGTAAATTAAAAAAAGAACATAAAAATAAATATATAAAGAAAAGTCTTTGGTCTTTAATTCTCATTTTCATTGTGATATGTACTACTCATCCCCTTCCCGTTTCCAATATTTTATATGATTCATTCCTATTCTATGATTCGTTAGAAAATGTTTTTAATTTTTTTTAATTAATTACAAAAAACTAGAAGCAAATAAATAAATAAAAGTCTTCAGTTAACCCAAGAATAACAACGTATGGGTGGAATCCCACCCAAGCTCTGATTACTCAAAGCTGCGTATGCGTGAATATTTCTTATCATCTTCTCCTTCCCAGTACCCTCAAATCCAGTCCTGTTCTAGCCTTTGCAGGTCAGGAAGGACAGGAAAGGCTATTCATTTTGCGAAAAATGTTGTCAATGTTTATGTGGTGAGCATAAAAAAGTGTTTTGCTATGGCTGTCTGAATGCTGATGATCTTTCAGAATAATTCGTTTGAGAAACATGATAACAACTTTTTTCACAAAAATTTGTTTCCCACAAAAGGAAATTTTTTTATACTATTTAACTTTGATTTTGAAGAGTTTTTTCACAGAAAAGATTGGTATTTGATTTTGTTCGTTCATGAAGAGATTTCTTTCTAGTATTATTTGTTACCAAGCATTATTTGTAATAAAAGTTTTCATTGAAAACCAATATTTTATTACTCTGAAATGGATTACCAACCATCTCTCCCCTTCAGAATTTCGAATTCATCACAAATAACAGGAAATATTAACTTGAGTTGGATTCCAACCCACGTTGTTAGTAGTGTTCTGAAAGTTCACGTTGTTGTTCTTGGGTTAAATTTTTCTTTTTATTGACATTTACTATTGAGCCCCTTTCCTTTTCCAGCCTTTTGTAGACATTTTCAGAAGTATTATTCTTTTAATACCTTCAAAATGATGATATATGATTTATTTTAAATTGGCTGAGAAAAAGTGATGTATTTTTTTATATTATATACATAGTCATTTAAAGATAACAGTAAATAAGTGTAAAGAATGTGAGTTTTAAATTCATATATATTGTAAAATTCATACTCAGTATTGAAAATTACTAGTGTTTTCGTGTTTGAAAATTCTTTGAATAAAGATCACTATAAAGTCATATAGGAATCTAAACATACATTAATACAAACATAAATTGATATAAACATACAAATCATAAGCTTCAACCTAAATAATTAATTCTAATTTGAATTCATGAACACGTATATTTTTCTAAAGGTATCTTAAATAATTAATGTTTACATTTTCACGTGTTGAGACCTGCTGAACGCGAAAACAGTACGTATGTACGTGTTTCTGTAGATTTTTAGCTCGTTTTTTGTCTATTAGCACGATAACTTTTGAACGAATTGACAGATTAGATTGACTTTGGTATACTCTTTTAGTGTCCTAAGCTGAAGTTCACGTTCGTTACTCAGCCATCTTCGATAACAATTCAAAAAGTTAGAGCATTTTCCTAATTGTGTAGACAACTTTTGTTTTAATATTTAAGAATTCTATGTACCTAAATTTTTAGTACTCAAAAAGATAAAAAATTTATCCTAATAACTGTTTTCCATACAAACAATTACCAGAGTTGCAGCATTTAAAAAATTCATAAAAACAAACGAAAATGAGATTTTGAAGCCAAACAACGCACGATATGAAAAAAAATCAAGAAAAGAGAAAAGTTGCTTTTTAAATAAAAAAGAAGATTAATATAATAACTTCTTAAATTTTTTCGGAAAATCGAAAATTCAAATTTGAATCGCACAACAATTATTAAAAATCAAAAATTCCATTTTTCGGTCAAACTATGCAAAATATGACAAAAGATGAATAGACAAAATTGTGCGCCCAAAAAAGATCTACAAATTTGTTTGTAATAATTTTTTGATTGGATGCGCAGTTTTTGTTTAATTTATAAAAAACGACGCAAGGTTCAAAAATAAATTAACAGACGAAAGTTTTTCGCCCAAAAAGGATCTACAAATTTGTTATCGATCATTTTTAGATAGAACGAGTAGATTTCTTTAATCGTAAACAATAAGACTAAAAATAATGAAAATAAATTTTTGGAAAAACGTCTCAAGGGACGAAAAGAAAATGAATAGACAAAAGTTGTTCAACCTGAAAATCTACAAATTTTTTATCAATTTTGTTTATAAGAATACATTAGAAATAAAAGAAATAACTTTTTGGAAAAACTACGAAAGTTGCGATAACTATTTAACAAAATTTTTCGCCTGAATTGTATGTACACATTTTCGAAGAACATTGAAAATAAACAAATTATATTAATGGAAAAACGACATAAGTTGCAATGAATTGTTTAATAACAGAATTGTTTTTTTTTT
>CAKNWU010077289.1:0-13807 GCA_932072015.1 Andricus quercustozae
GAAAAGTAATCTTTTTGTATAAAAATTAATTTTCTTGTTTGGAAATTCATCTTTTTGGTTGAATATTCGAGTATTCCAGTTAAAAATGTACAATTTTCATTGAAAATTCAACTTTTTGGTTGAAAATACAAGTACTTGGTTGAAAATTAATTGTTTTAACTAAAAATTAAACTATTTGCTTAAATTTTTGTCTTTTTTAGTTGAAAATTCATATTTTCATTCATATTACAGGCTAAGAGTTGGTAAAAAAATAAGGTTCTGTATTTTTATTATTTATTATTTTAACCTATATATAAAAAGAATATTGAGATGGTAAATATATGCTTTGATTCTTACGTCCGGGAAACAACAATTCTATTGATAAAGAAAAAACTTTTTTCTTTCGACTTCGTCCAGACAATTTTAATAAAAATTTCGTTATGTCAGTTAACTTTTTAAATTTTTTCAAACACCGTCTCCATATGTTTATTTTAACTCTTACTATTTTTTTGTAACCTAATTAATTACCACTTAGGACGCTGTTTTCATATTTTTCATACATTTTAATCATCTACATCTTAAAAACCAATTTAGTCTCAAATTTAGGACTCTAATAATCTTGTTTTTTAAATAGTGTTAGCGCTGGCTCAACGTTAAACTGGCCGAACATTGCTGTAAAACGTACTAAAAATGATTGATGAAAATTCACCTCATACAATAATTTAGAGCTAATTTAGGGGTCTGGGAATATAATAATCAAATTAAAAAAAAAATGTTTAAACAATCCTACTAAAAATTAATTAATACATTTATTTCTTATCCTACGTTAAGGCTCATTTAGGGCTCCCCGAATATATTTACACATTTAAAAAAATGGTTTAAACAATAATTCTTTAAACAAATTTACCAAAAAATTGTCTTCCTCCAATTCTCTTGCATAATTTTAGGCCCTGATTTTACCCAGATTTTTTCCTGAACATTTTTTCAGTTGCCCTGATCATTAATACTCAAAGACCAGAATTTTAATCTTTTAACATTTTATACATGGACTCTTTTATAAACCGAATAAAGCAATTTCAAATTAAAATTTGTAATTTATTTATTTCAACCAAAAATATGACTTTTCTACCATAAACGATGTATTTTCAATCCAAAAGGACAATTTTTGAACAAGGTAATTAAATTTTCAAAACAGTGAAACTTCGATTTAGTGATCCTCGATTTGATGATGCAGAGAATTGACACTGCGCCACATGTAGTGATGAGATAAGCTGCGGGGGGATGTGCAACTACGTCATGACGTTGCGACAATTCACTCGAAGCGGGAGGCACACAGCACACACATGGGTCGGCTTTACATCGACGAGCGGAAGGTTAGCTTCACGCGCATATAACTGTTGGCGGGAGAGAAACGCTCGCCTCAGAGAGCGCTTGAAAGAAGGGTTGCCAACTTATAAAATTTATATACTCCAGCTGTTCGAAACTATCGGTAACGTAAGTCATCAAAGGTAATGCATAGTTACCGGCAGTGTCGATCAGCTGGAATATCTGCATTTTATAAGTTGGCCAATCTTCTTTCACGCGCTTTCCGAGGCGAAAGTTTCTCTCCCTCCAACCGTTCTACACGCGTGAAGCTAACCTTCCGCTCGGCGGTGTAAAGCCGATCATAGTGGATAAGCACGATGGCGAGCTCACGTCGACCAGCAGTGGGGCTAGGATGCTTGAAGCGATGGGACTGATCAGATTATTTCGTGCGATCGAATGAGCCTGTCTTTGACTTTAAAAACAGTGACAGAAAGAGCGAGAGAGAAGGGGGGGGGGGGTCTTTTCGAAACGAAAAGTCTCTGTCAATCTCACCTATTAGAAAGAGAGGTCCGATGGACTTCAAGCATCAGACTCCCACTGCTGTGCTTTATAACCTCCGACTATCAAGTGTTCACGATAGAATTGTGAATTGCAAAGAAGTGATGTTCTTTTGGATGCTACTCTCTCCGAATGGTTTAATCAAGCGAGCAACAGAGTATCTAGACCGATTATTCAAGACAAAGCTTTCAATTTAAACGAGATGCTAAACGGCCCGCACACGTTTTAAGTACGTAAGCAGGAAACACATTTATTTCAACGTGTAAGAACGACCTTTCTTCGTCTTTTCCTATCCCAATGACTTTAGATCAAATTCGATTTAAGAAACAGAAAAACCGCGGGCTGAGATTTTTTGACCCAGTTAAGTGCCCCCCGCGAAGCAGATGAAGAAATCACAAAATTGTCCAAGAAATAATTACCGGAAGTGTCCGCCATCTTGGATTTTGTGTTTTCGTCGATTTGCACGCGTATTTTGCATTTCTCGATGAAAAAGGTCTGTAACAAATTTGCAGAGATTTATATTCTCTACAATTATTATCCAGACGATATGTTTGTAAAAAAATTATTTGTCGCTAGCAATAAGCAAAAAGTGTGGAAAATTAGGAAAGTGGCGCAGTTTTTTCTACTTTTTGACTATTTGTATTGAAAATACGCGGCACATTTGAATGGAAAAGTTTCAGAGGACTCAATTTCCAACAACTTTTGTATAAACAAGTATTTCGTGCGACGTGCAGATCACGGTCGGGAATGCTCTCAACGCAGCTGTGTAAGGGAAATCGCGCTGTTGGACACACTACATGTGCTACCGACAAAGACCGAAGTGGCGGCAAACCTAAGTTTGGCTAGGAAATGCGCGTATTACGGATGCGTTTTAGGCAAAGTCCGAAATAGTCTGTGATGTCGGGCTTTGCCTGGAATAAATGCAGGCAAACCTAGGTGTGCCAAATGTGCTTTAGGCAAAGTTGAAAGCAACTTCACCTTGCTTTAGTGTGGGCAACGTAAGATGTGACAAATATGGCGTGGGCAATGTAATAATGCACAATTGTATCATTGTACATTGCATAGTTATAATATACTGGTTACTTGTTAACGCAAGATGTCGAATTATGAAATTTTGAATCTTAAAAAATCTAGCCCACTAAACACAGAATTTGGCTACTAATTTTTTTGTAATGATAAGAGAGTATTTGGTATATCGTCAATTTTCAAAAAATTCCATTTACATTCTTGTAACAGATTTTTGGAGTACAGTGAAGAAATTATTTCGGTTTTCATTCCAATTTTATAGAAACCATCATGATATCTTTTTAAAACTACGGCAATTAGAATTACAATTTCTTCGGATTGAATCAAATGTGAATTTTATGATTTCTTCATGTCTTTCAACTTATCATACATTTTTCTTTAAACGTCAACTCACTCACATTGTGAGAAGAGCCATTTATAGTTTCGATTTCGTTCATTTTAAATGAAGAGTATATTATCACATGAGAACTCTTGTCGACTGTAGCACGCTCTCTGATCTATTATTCACACGTCAAGATAATAATAGAAACCTTGATTTGAGAAACATACTGAGAAAGCAACATTTCATTCCAGTATTTACAAACTTTTGATATCGTAAGATTCGTAAGCTAGACAATTCGAAGCGAATGTTTTGTTTTATAACTTTGCCTATGATACATTTGACACACCTAGGTTTGCCTGAATTCATGCCCAGCAATGCCTAAATTCACATAGTATTTCGGACTTTGCCTAAAACGCATCCGCAATATGAGCATTGCCTAGAAAAACTTAGGTTTGCCGCCACTTCGGACTTTGCCAGTAACAGATGTAGTGTGTCCAACAGCGCAAGTTCTCCCACACCGCTGCGTTGAGAGCGTTCCCTACCGTGATCTGTACGTCGCACGAAAAACTTGTTTGTATAAAAGTTATTGGAAATTGAGTCCCCTACAACTTTGATATTTAAATGTGCCACTTATTTTCAATAAAAATAGTCAAAAAGTTGAAGAGACTGCGCCACTTTCCTAATTTTCCACACTTTTCGCTTTTTGTTAGCGACAAATAATTTGTTTACAAAAATATCGTCTGAATGAAAATTGTAGAGAATAAAATTCCCTACAAATTTGTTACCTAGCATTTTCATCGAGAAATGCAAAATACGCGTGCAAATCGGCGAAAACACAAAATCCAAGATGGCGGACACAAGATGGCGGCTATCCGGTCAATATTTAGTTTACCCTTGTCTCTTTATTAGAAAAATAGTTTTCAAAATATTCTTTACCACGCAGTAAAATCCACGGGGAACGGTTCATACGTCCATGACTGTTTTTGTTCGGAGAGCCTGGATTTATTGTCACCGTCAGTCTCTAAATCGACATTAAATCCAGGTTTTACAGTAAATGTTTTTTTTAGACCGTTGCAATTTAACAAAAAAGTTGAATTGATAACCCATAAGTACGAATTATTTGTCCAAATAGATGAATGTTCAACAAATAGTTTCATTTTTGCCCAAAAATATGACTTTTTGACAAAATAAATAAATTTTCGAAAGAATAAGTGAATTTTCAAAAACAAGGTTTAATTTTTAACCAAATAGTGGAATTTTCTGCCTACAAAGATGAGATTTGAAGCAAATAGTCGATTTTTCAAACAAAACGGATTAAAGTTCAACCACTAACAGATGAATTTACAACCAGAAACGTTAATATTTTAACAAACAAAAAAACAAAAGTTTTTAACCAAGAAGATGAATATTCCATAAAACAGATGAATTAATTTTTTGTTTGAATTTTCAACTAAAAGATATTAAATTTCAACCAAAATTGAAAAAGTTAAATTTTTGGTAACAAAATTTAACTTTCTACAAAGAAACTAAATTTCAACAATATAGTCAAATTTTGAACCAAAGAGATGTATTTTTTTTAACTTGTTCTTGGGTGAACAAGGTTTTTCATCATCAGCCACAGACTAAGTCGATGATGTTGCAGGTTCAAAATTAGAAACATGATGTAGTTTGGAGTTCATCTTTTACCGCTGTGTCCTTACACAGCGGTCGCGGACGTTGGGGATGAAAACAGTCGCCTCTGGATGCTTCCTTAGAGTTATCATCTGTCACTCCATCGGCTTTTAGTCTTTTGCTTCTGACGGTCTAGAGATTTTTGTAGAATGCGAGGTGTTTAATAAAACCGCCTTCTAATCTGTTGATAGTACCCTACTGACTCCTAAATGTTTAAGTTGTTCAGTGTATCTTGCGTGCACATTGCCTGTAGCCGAAATCACAATAGGATGAATAGATGCATATTTTACATTGCTCCATATTGTCTTTATTTCATGCCTAAGCTCGCTATAATCATGGATCATGTTTCTATAGATGCCTGAAAACTTCAGTTCTGTGGAGAAGCAATTTGGATGATGCAGTTCTTCCACTTTTTTTTTCTCGCATCACGATGTCGGGTCGATTGGCTCGGATGTCACGATCCATCTGGATAATAACATCCCAATATAAGATGTAATCTTTGTTTTCTAAAATGGGCATTCGAATGTGTCTACAGAAACTCATCCATTCTGTTAAGTGTCCAAGGTTTAGGGTAAGTTGTTGATGTATAATGTCCGCCACATCATTCTGTCTATGCGTATATTCTCTTTGAGCCATTACGCGACAGCCGTCAATAATATGCTCGATAGATTCGTTGGTATCTCCACATAATCGGCACCGGTCAACCCCGTCTCGAGCTAACAGGTGTTTGCGATCATTTCTGGTGCTGACACCTGAATCGCAACGACAAACCCTTCCGATTCTGGAAACAGGACACCCTTTTTCAGCAAAATATTAGATGACACACTATCCACTTAATATTGATCTAACGTTTTGAAGAGCTCGCCGTGGATGGCTTTTTGTCTTCATTGCGTTTCTATTTCCTCCATGGTTTCTGTCCCAAAATTCTAAGCCCCCTCTGAGGACAAATTCAAGTGCGTGTAATCAAGATCCGCTTTATAGGCGGTATTGTAAAGCGCAACATCTCGCTTGCTGTTAAAATAGTCTTGCAACTGTATAACTTGTGACTTATACAGTCTCCTGACATCTACAACGCCCCTACCCCCTCTATGCCGTGGTAGAACTACCCTTTCAATCGCCGAATTACTGTGCTGCATTCGGTGCTTTTTCATTTCTACGCAGATTAATTATTCAAGGTCGGTGTTCGACAATTTTTTGAGCCCAAAGGAGTACGTGATGACAGAGATGACATACCCACATAGCAGACTTCCCGAAAAAACCTAATCTTTTCGGGAAGTGTGCTATGTGGGATAGGTGTTGATTGCCCTGAACTACTTTGCCGACTTAAGAGAACTCTTCAGAATCAACCTGAGTGTTGTGGTGAAGGCAGTCGCTAGGCTTTTCTCAACTATCGTATGCTGAATACCCTTAGATTCGAGAATACCCAGGTATTTTTATAACTTGCTGTCAGCCATTGCCTTGACATCATTGTCAAACTCGTTTCTTGCTCTGCGGTGCCTAATTTTTCTGTGGTTAAATGCACTCTTCTGCATTTATCTAGTCCGAACTCTATGTGGATGTCATCAGAAAAACTGCTTTGTGACATCGATCACTTGCTGCATTTCTTAGTAACATCGACTCAATTTGCACCTTATTTAACTCACATCCATATCCTACCTGATCTTCCACGGTGGATCTCGATCCCTTCCTGGGACAAGGACTGCATTTGTGGACCTAGTTCTGCAGCCCAACGTTCAACTGGCTGCCACATCTGCACAATATACATGCGTTTGCACATCTAACGCAGATGCTTTGTGATTAAGATCTGAACTATAGTAAAGTATGACCAAAATTCCTCTCCAAATGCTGTAGTTTTTCTGGGATTTCGCTGTTTACAACATCGTTATTAATATCCAAGTGTAGTTTTAGTGGATCCGGTACTTGATGTACATTATCCCCAGCACCTATGCCTTCAGCTTCAATCAGGTCTTCGTTGTTCACATCTTCCAAAGGCAATTCATCAATAGGAAGCTGCTGTTCCACTTCCATTTTGATGGCAGCTATTTCAAACAGCCGAAAACAATACGTTCACAGATATTGAGCGTTTTTGGTCTGCTAGATTATGCTAATTTATTCTTGTATCTCGCTCTGGGTACTCGAGTAAGAAGAGTCGATGGTGTTGACTCCTTACGCTTTGCTTACTTTTTTCTGCAAAAAAATAAAGGCGCATAATACCTCTGTTCATATGGTATGTTCATTTAAATCGTTTTCTCGGTTTCCTAACCTTTAAGAACTGCAATTTCTCCTTGAGATTATTTTTGGTATTTAGCGTCGTTTGGTTCAAAATTTGAAGCATGGATTTTTTTCATTGTATTTTCAACAAATAAAACCAAGATATCAAGTCCTATAAAAAAATTGATGAGAGAAAAATTTTAGATATTTTAAAAAGCTTCAATTCTTCTCTCACATTCTTTAACGAATCTGTCGTCGTTTGGCGTAAAATTGGAATAATCAATTTTTAGACAGCATTTTCGATGGAAAAAACCATAAGAAAGACCGAGGATTGAAATTTGGGTCGATTGTAATAATTTCTCAATCATTAATTATGAGAATGTAAAAAGACAAATTTTCAGCCAAAAAGACGAATTTTGTACAAAGCAGTTGAATTTTCAACCTGCAAATACTAATTTTTACTAAAAATACGAATTTGTAACTAATAAGTTTTATTTTCAATCAAAAAGATGAATGTTCCAATATAATAATGAATCTCCAGCCAAAAAATGCATTTTTAACAAAGTAGTTTAACTTTCAATCCGGAAGTTGAATTAAAAAAAAGACACATTTTCTGCAAAACAGTTGAACTTTCAATCTCAAAATACCACTTTTCAATAAGAAAGTTAATTTTTAACCAAGCAGTTGCATTTTGAACCAAATAGAGGATATTTCAACCAAGAAGGTTAGAATTTCTACCAAGAACGATGAACTTTCAACAAAATATTTAAATTTTGAACCAAAGAGATGAACCTTCATCGAAAAAAAATTAATTTCTAAGAAAGTGGTTCAACTTTTATCAATATAGTGGAATTTTAAATAAAAAAATCAATTTTGAACCAAAAATAGAAAACCGAAGTTTCAGATAAAGAAATTAATTTAAAAAAAAAAGATTTTTCAACAAAGTAGTTAAACTTATAACAATCGAGATGAACTTTCAACTCATATGGTAAATCTATAACAAAAAAATGATTTTTGAACAAACTGCTTTGATTCTTAACCGTGTAATTGAAATTTCTACGAAAAATATACATTTTCAATGAATAATATATAGTAGATATTTCAACCAAAAAAGTTTTTAATTTTAAATAAAAAACAAAAAAAGATTTTCATTTTATATCAGAAACAGTTGGATTTAACCAAGAACGATGAATTTTTAAAAATATCGGAATTATCAACCAAAACCGATTAATTTTCAAATCTGTAGATTTAGCCAGTTAAAATTGTCACCAATAATTTCAGTCAGTGACTCAATAGCCATGAATTAGTAGGTTTGACTGACTTACCAATAAAAATAGCTGATTCATAGCTATAATTCAGTCACGAATTGACATTAGTAAAACATTTTGAATTTTTCAAATTTAGATAGAAGTAAACAGTTGCATTTTTAACCAGAAATGAATCAATTTCTACGAAAAAGAGATAAATTTTCAAACGAAAAAAGTGAATAATATAAAAAACAGTCGTATTTGCTACCCAAAAATATGAATTTAAAAAAAATTTAATTTTCACCCAAATTGTTCAATTATCTACCAAAAAAGAGAAGTTTTCAATAATGTACATGAATTTTAAAATCAATAGTTAAATTTTTAGCTAGAAAAGATAATGGTTTAATAAAAAATATCAATCTTCAACCAAAAATGGAATAGTTATATTTTCATTAGAAAAAATTAATTTGCAACCAAAAAAAAAAACGTTTTTATTAAAGAGATGGACTTTTAACTTATAACTATAATTAATCTTTGAGTGGAATTTGTGCATGCGCAGAGTCAAGTTCCTAGCATGATCGCAAGTCAATGCAGTTAACTCAAAACAAACTTATACATAACTTAAATAACTAATGTTCATCTAATTCTAAATCCAAAACCCTAATATTTAACTGATTTCAACTAGATTAAACTAATAGGATAGGGAATTAGGATAAAGTATACCCAAATTTATTAATTTAATATAAATATTTATTCAACAATTATCTCAACGAAATAGTTGAATTTTTAACCAAATAGTTCACCTTTCAGCAACAAAGTTAATCTTCAATCTAAAAAGATGAATTCTCGATCAAAAAAAGATGATTTTTCTTCCAAAAAATGTGTTTTCAAACAAAAAAGACGAATTCTCAACGAAAAATGTAACAGTCGAGTAACAGTAACTTTGGCTGTCGAAACAAATTCGCACCTGGGCTGGTGCTAATTAAAATTTGGCTTTCACCTAAAATTCTTATCATCACTTTAAAGTGATTTTATATTAAATTTAAAAAAAAAATGCTAAAGAAGTAGTTTCTTTAATTAAAAACAAATTATTTTTTCTCAGTGATATCACAATTCTCATCGGATACACTTAAAGCGTGACATGGCAAATTTTCATGTCTTTCATCTGACAATTGATATCATAAGTTACGAAATTGTTTGTCTGCTTTCATATACGAAAGGAGTTAAAAAGAATAAACACAGTTTGTGTAATTAAAAATAATTTTGCTTATCATTGTTGAATAGTAGATTTACAAAAACAGTATAATTCTCTTTTAAGTTTCAATAAAATTTTTCCATGTAATGAAGAAATCGATTTAGAATTTTTTTTACAAAATTTTGGAAATAATTTCAAGGAATAATAAATAATGTGTAATTATTATTAATATATTATTCCTGAAGATCTTTTTGTCTTCAGAAATTCAAATCATTTTATGACCTAAGTAGTGGATAAAGTAAAATATTACAGAACTTTACGTCCGAACGTTTTTTTTTAATATGTATTTTTTATGAATTATATTACAAATTTCTTTAATTTGAAAGATTTGGAATTGAAAACTGGACTTTTATGTTTAAAACATCAAAATTCTAGTACTTTGAATTTTTAATCTTGAAAATAATGTAGAGTTCTTAAGTTTTGAAATTCGCAATAAAAAATTATGCAAGTTTTAAGTTTAAAAATTAAAAATTCTGTAATTATATATACTAAAATTAAAGAGTTTGCAATTGTAAATCTTAAATAATCTGCAATTCTATGGTTACGAAATTCAAGAATTTTCAATAAGTGTAACTCTTCAAAATTATAGACATTTTAATTAAAAGTAATTAAAATTAAAGAATACTTAACTAAAAAATGTAAATAAATGTATAGGTACAAATAAGAATTCTTAAATTTGGATGATTTTGAAGATCAAATGTCAAGTTTTCAATTCTAAATTTTCCAAACTTAAGAAATTCGTTATCTCATAGAATATAGGCATCAAGATTATCCTTCTAAAAGATTTATTTTCCATAACTCAGTAACAAAGAAAAATAATGATCTACTGAATTAATTAAAATTGGTATATCACAATTGATATAATCTTTAATTTGTAATTGAAAGGCGGTTTTTATATTAAAAAACTAATATTAATTTTACAAAATGTTGAAATAATTAAAAAGGCGTACATCATTCTATAAAATATTTGATGGAATTTTTTAGAATTTGTTTAAACAATTGTTAATTTGAAGTTTTTAACGGGTTTCAATTGAGGCGTATGCGCATTCATTTTTTTATTTATCTGAATTGCTAATTTTTCTAATTTTTATATAATTAAATTACTATTTGCCATTGTTTGTATATTTATGAATTTGAAATAATTTTTTATTTCGAATAAATTTTGGACATAATTTCAATTTTTTCAAATTACCGTTTGGCATCATTTTTATTTTTGCGAATTTTAGTATGCCATCATTTCTGTTGTTCCGAATCGTCACGAGAAAATAAAAATTTTGAAAAACGAAACTGCTCCAAAATAAAATAAAACGACCCAGAATGTTTATTCACGAAATTTTAAAACCAGAATTTCTAAATATCTGATATTTCATTTTCTCGACATTAGTAAATTTCCGAATTTTCAAATTCCCGAAAATAGTATATTAATTTCCGAATTTTCAGATTCAGGAAAAAGTATTAAATAATTATTTTTTCTTTTAGAATAAATAATAATTCTAAAAGAAAAAAAATTATTTAACACTTTTTTATTAATTCGAAAATTTTCTTTTAGGATTTTCATTCTAAAAGAAAACAATTATTTAATATTTTTTTCTGAATTTGTGAATTCGGCATTTTATTATTTTTCTGAAATTTTAAATTCTCAAAAATTCAATTTTCAGATTTCAAAGTGTACACATAAAAATTCTTAAATCTGGATTATTTTGAAGATCAAAAGTAAAGTATTCAATTCTAAATCTTCCAAATAAATAAACGTAACAAAATTTAATTTTTAAAGACTTATTTGACTAAGATATTTTAAATTATACAAACAGACAAAAATTAATAAAATGTCTTCTGAAGAATATCAATAACTTGAAGAAAAATAATATTGATCTTTAATTATTATAGTAATTCAATTCGTATTAAATTATTCACTAATGAATTAATTAACTACTTTTAAGACTTTTGCAAAGCTTTATAAATAAAATTTATGTCTGCGTCAATTAGCGTTAATTGCTTTCAATTTGAATTTTTTCAAAGTTGAGATTAAAAATAATGTTCAATATGTTGGAACATTTTTAAATGAAAAATAATGCAATTCCCAATGACTACTTTTGAAATATTCTTAGGGCGTGAATTTGAGAAATTGTCTTAATTTTTCATTGGTTTGAATTTATTCTGAATGAATTTAATTCAAAATTATAAATAAAGACATGAACGAAATAAAAGGAAGTGGAATAAATAGAAGAAATGTTTATATTTTTTTTAAACTACCGGAGCTAATGAAAAACAAGACTTTTCTTTGTCAATAAACATTTTTAATATTTGTTATTACATAAAAAAAGACCAAATAATCGAAATTTAACTTAAACATCGTGAATATTTTAAGATAATCTTTGGCACAAAATAAATCATTTTACTCGCCTGATATTTTCTCACAAAATGAGAAATTACGTATTTATTTATAACCTTATGGGAAAAATTTTAGAACGTTAAAAAATAATATAATTGTTCAAAAAATGACAAGAAAAAAAATGAAAAAGTCCACTTAGATATTTCCAAAACGAATCCAAAGGTGTTTTCCGTTTTTTGATTGGGCAATTAGTTTCTTTATCATGATTTGCAAAGTTTGAAATTATTAACAAATGATTTAATTGTTTGAAAAATGATTTTAAAAAAAGGTGCACCTAGATATTTTGGAGATGAATCGAAAGGTGTTTTGGTTGTCGATCGGACTGTATGTTGATTTATTATTATAAATAAATAAGTAAATGAATTCCCAACAAAAGCAGAAAGCGTCAGGTACCTACATTAATTATAATTTTTAATTTATTCATGTTCAGGGTTTATTTATGTACCACTGTCTTTGAATAACAAAAATGAATGCGTCCCGATAAATATTTTTTTCTCTTCTTTTATATCTGTATAGGATCAATTTAATTATTTTTTCATCAAATTAAAATTATTCTTTATCAAATTGATTTATTAATGACTGCAATAATTAATTTTATATTTTTAATAAAAGTCCTTTTATTAAAATATACTTTTATACGTAAAGTTTCTACTATTCGGGCTTTATTTTGTGATTTCAGAACTTTGAATACCTTGAATCTAAATGAAAAGTCAATTCACGCAAGGAAAATAATTCTAATCTAGATATCAAACATTTGTGTTATTTTACATGTGTTGGTAGCCGAATGAAATTTGTACTAGTCATCTGCTAAGTATCTTCTTATTTCACAATAAAAATAATGTTGGAAAAATCTGTCGTGGAGTAAAGATTTTGGGTTAATAAAGCGAAAATTATTTATAATTCGATGTATTCTTAAAAATTATAAATGATGATATATCAATATTATATATACATATATGTTTATTATTATATTAATAGTAACTATACGTCACACTGGCAGGGCAGTTATGAACAAATAATAAATAACCATAAGAAACATATTTCAACCAATCTCTTTATTTTTCGTGAATATATTTTTTGGAGGGGGATTGATATCAAAATATGTGCAATTCCAAAAATTTTTTACGGTTTGCAATAAACTTCTTGTTGTAAATGAAAAAAGAACTTTTACAAGTCAAAGGATAACTAAAGATTTCAGAAAAAAAAACTTTCTGCCATTACTCTAAGAAAAGATAGTTACAAACAATAATGAATTGTTTAAATACGCAGGTTTGATAACTTGCCTTAATTATTAACTCCCTGAGTGAAACGTGGACAAAACGTTTAAGAGTTCAGAAAAAACCGCAACTTTTTAGCACTTATCTAAGAGAAGATAGTTATGAACAATAATACATTTATTTACACAACGATTTTTGTTAATTTGCATTATTTATTACTTCACTAAAAAAAAAGTTCAAAATTTTAGAAGAAACCGCAACTATCTAGTATTAATAAAGAACAACATAGCCATAAACAATAATAATTTGTTTAAATAATTATTTTGGCTGAATTGAATTCATTAATAACTCACTCTAAGCGAAAAGCAGACGAATAGTTGTAAATTTCAGAAAAACCCGCAACTTTATGGCATTATTCAAATTGAATGTTATTAAAAATAATAATAAATTATTTAAATAATTCACTTTTTTAACTTGAATTAATTATTTAACTCACTTTAATTGAAAATTGGTCAGAAAGAGGACAATTTTTGAAAAAATTGCAATTTTATAGAATTAATCTACGAGAATATTAATAATAATAATAAAAATTTCTTTAAACAATTATATTTGTTAACATTAATT
>CAKNWU010077342.1:0-15511 GCA_932072015.1 Andricus quercustozae
ATAGGAATGATTAATCTTAAATTTTCTAGCCCTATTTTATCGACAGATGATATTCGACCACAAAATTTTTAAAACCTATCATATTTACTCCTAATATCATAAAATTGTAATTTTTTTCTTTTGACGTTTTTATCTTTTGTGCTTTCACGAGTTAAGTTGTTCTTTCAGAGAAGGGCTCAATTTTCAGCACATTAAGTTCGAAGTTCTTCAATTTTAAACGCTCTAAGTTTGAAATTGGTCAATTTTTTAAATGCCAAATTCAATCATTTTCAGTTCTAAATTCTTCATACTTTATTTTAGGTTATTTTGAAGTCGTACTGTACAATTTCAAAATATTAAACATTGAAACCAAAATTCCGGTTATTCGTACAACAATTTCAGCACAAATAGACCCTCTTCCATATCCCCCCAATTCTTACCGAAAAACCCCGGCTTTTCTTACTGAAATTTCGGTACACGTAGGCATGGCCTCACATCTTGAAACTGACTATGCATACTTTCAGGTTAAAATTTCAAAATTGAAATATTACAAACTGAAATTGCGAGCAATTTTGTACATTTTTACTTGAAATTGCTCATTTTCTAGCATAATTAATAATTAAATAAATTATAATTCAATCTAAAATTGTTTATATATTAAGAATTTTCATAGAAACTTAGATTTTCATAAGCTCGTATTTATAAACTACACAAAACTATTGAAGCATTTGATTTCATATGAGCGCACTGCCCAAAATAAATATTTTTATATTGCTAGATGTTGCATCGTTACCGAGATATGACGGGTGGTTGCACTGTGAAATGGCAGTGTGATTGCAGTGATTGCAAGGTGACAATCGGTTGATTGCAATGAACTTTGTACACCGGTTGCAGGAGTTGTATACCCCGCATAGCTGGTACACTTTGGTGTGCAGACCATTTTTCAATTAAATGTTATTGCGTCAGAACCGAACCAATTAAAGTTTGGAATTAACGGACTCTAATAAAAATTTGACTTCCGAATATCTCAAAACACGTATCCTCAGATTTTGATAAAATGCATATTTAAATAAAGTTTATATTTTCTAGTTTATAACCCTGAATAGACATAATGGATGTTTCAGGAGATTCTGACACGTTAATTAAAATAATTGTATAATTGCAAATCTCTAGGAGTCAGAATTCAAAACCTACCTCCCGCTTGAAGAAACTTCACAGATAATTTGTTTTTCATTTCATTCTGTTAAGTTCTGAATTCAGACTCCTCGAGCTCTGCAATTATGTTATTATTTTAATTAATATCTCAGACTCTCCTGAAATTACCATTATGTTCTATGCATTTTTTTTATATACATTTAATCAAAATAGGAGGATATGTGTATTAAAATATTCGGAATTTAAATTTTCAATTTGAAAGTACTATAGAAAGGACTCATATTTTGAACAAATGTTTACTACTGTCGTGAAGCTTGTCAAATTTCCTTTCAAAGCCGTTAGATAAAAACTTTATTTAGTTTGTTTTTAACGCAATAACATTTCATTGAAAAATGGTCTGCACAACAAAGTGTACCAACTACCACTTCCATATCTCGGTAAACATGAAATATGGTGGCTTATTGGTTTGCCCCTACAATAGGGTCCTATAGTTTTAAAGTTTACCACAGTTTGCAGGAAATAGCAAAACATTTGTTTTTGGCAGTGAGTAAACACTCAAGTACTCTACTTTTTCTAATTAAATAATTAGCGCCAAAAATTACTGACTTAGTGAATTTATAATTCTAAAGAAGTAAAAAAAGAGCATCCCTGCGAACGGAATGAGTACTGCAAACAAAAAATGATAATGATTATTATTTTCAATAACTAGATTCTAGATACAGCATATTTTTGCCAAGTAGACAATATTACATTGTTACACAAATACCACCGTAAAAAGGTCTCTAATCCATAGCAATAAATCGTTGAATCCTTTGCATAAAATCACTAGGTCATTTTGAATTGATCAGTTCGAGTACAATGCACGTTGGTCTTTAAAGCGATCGAACGTCATCTCTCGATCAATGAAATCATAGTTCAATATCCCACGATCGAGCTAAGGAAAAAATCGACTTTGCTGCATAAAGAATCTACAGTTCAGATTTTGCTTTCGCGTCTCACAATTTAAAATTCCCTCTAGTAATATTAAACCTAAGTTAGACGTTGAGAGCACTTGGATTACGGAAAAGACCATCCATTCTGAGCTCCATTGCACGCGCTGATTGCCCTTAATTCAGATATAATTCATACCATCACGGCGGTCTAACGCTCAGACCTAATAGGATAGCAAATGCATCAACATGAGTTAATATAATAATCTTCGGGCGCTACAACCTGCATTTTATTGCACCTCGCAAACTGTGCAAGACTAATCTCCGTGTAACGCAATCACACGATAATAACGTATCTTTCACTTTTGATTCTTTGCACCGACAATCCATCTTTCACCGAAACGATAGTTTTCAAAGAGGAGAAAGCACTTGTCAAACTCAATTGAATTTGACGACTTGGGAAATCTATTTTACAATTGATCAATTCTATTCAAAATAGATCAATAATATATTCTTAAAATCAAAACGAGTAGATAAATAATGTCGATGTCTATCAATTCTATTTCGTAATTAGGTCATAAACAAAATGGAAAAAATGGTTTGAACTTTCGACAGAATTTTGCATCCCATAAAACGGTACTTGACAAGCTGAGTGATTTGCATCGTATGTAGAGATTTCTATCTATCAATTCTAATCGAATTCGAGTAGCAAGTGACTACTGAAAATATCCTATAGAATTTTATTCTCGAAGGCGCCAATACCTATTTCTGACAATCGTTACAGCATTCATTACTGTCAATCACGCATATATGAGGGTCTGCAGTTCATACTATCAAAATGGATCTAAACCTATGATAAATTTGTTGTAGGTGCACTGAGTGCATTTTAAATTGGCAGTAAAATCTATAAATCGTGTATGCGAGTCATCGTGCATAGTGAAAACAAGTGCTAATTATATTTATGTGTCGGAATAAATAAATATTGCGGTTTTAGTTACATAAATAAGCAACAAATAAATCTTTCGTTCTTGCATTATGCAGTATTCTATTAATTGATATACTAAACAGAATTTAAATTGAGAAAAATGCAGATTATCTTGTGGGTGTTGATACCAAGTTTTTTGCATGAAACTGGTTTCACAATGGGCTATCAGAAGATTAATTTGAATACAGGAGTGAGGTATTGCGCCTCGCGGAGGTCGCGTCAGGCATACAGTAACACTCCTGTTGCTGTCGCTGACCTGACATATTCGTAACAATGCTAGGCGTGTCTGTTGAGTGTTGCAACTGATTCTAGTAACAACCTATGCATTCAATATATTTGCGTAGGTATGCAGGTGGATACATATATTTAAGTGCGGAAGGTATAATAAGCATAATTACTTCCGAAAAAAATTAGTTCCACTGCTACAAAACTGTATGTTTAATTAATACTAAAAGAACTTCATGTATAATTTAAAAAAGACAAACATTCATCTTACTGATTTTTTTAAAATGTGCACAGCTTATTGCACATATGAATAATCTATATTACGTGACTCAAAAATATTGTATTCGACGAATTATCCTATTTTGACCAATTCCATTTAAATTCAAACCGAGAGGGCCAGCTTAGGATGGCAGAATTATTTGGTATTTGGATATATCATTCTATGGTAAAAATAAAGGAATACGTAATTCACAGTTTCACTAAAAAAAGTTTTTTTTTATTTCTTACAATAATTCAAAGATTACCTGAGAATTCTAAAAAATGGACAGATATTTTTTTCAAAATACTGTATTTTCCGAACGAGCGTAGATATTAGAGATTTTCTTTCTTTGTTCGGCTGTTTTTAAAAATTTTTTTAATGTGGATTTTCTAAAAAACTTTACTTATTTTTTTTTCAATAGACGTTATTTTTCTCGGAAACAACGAAAGGAGAAAAAATGTTTACATAGAAGTTTACACATCTAGACAATTTTTACAAAAAATTCCTCTTGCTCTTTTGCAAAAGAGATGTATTGTATCGTTTACGAAAACAAAAATTATATTTATAACAACCTTTCCCGAACTCCAAAATGGCTTAGTCTGAATAAAACTGACAAAATTTTGTTATGTTTGTAATTGTTGACAAATAAATTGGAATAGCAAGCATTCCAATGGCGAACACAAAAAGAAAATCCCTCATATCTACGCTCGTTCGGAAAATACTGCATTTTGAAAAAAATGTCTGCCATTTTTTCAAAATTCGCAAGTAATCTTCAAATAAAAATAAATGTGTTTGATTTGGCAAAATATGTTGCCTTTTATTTTACTCTCAAATTATATATCCCAATAAAAAATCATTCTGCCACCATGATCTAGACTTTTCTTGAAATTTAGCATGATTTCAAATGGAATTTGTCTTTTAATTTTTTTAATCTTTAGAATTCATTATAAAAAAATGAAAACTTTTTATATTAATTTGCAATATTTACGATTTGGTTATAAATTTAGTTTGATTCAAATTGTTTGAAATAACAAATTTATGGTAAGTTACCATATTTACCTGTAAAATTACCATAAATGACCGAAAATTTTCATAAATTTCCGGAAATTAAAAAAAATAAGTTTTTGGTAATTTATGGAAAGTTACCAGTGTTATATAGAGCGACGTCGATCATCAATTTCGTTATAGTACTTAATGATTTCTATTAATATGTGACGTTCCGTAACGAACGAGCCCACTTTGTCAGTATAAGGAGCTATTCAAGTATTACGTAAGCATTTTGAGAGGGAGGGGGTTCTAAGTAGATGCTCATTGTTGTATATTCGCAATACAAAAATATGGGAAAAAGTATGGTTGCGTAATACTTGAACGGCCCCTAATGTTACGTATAGGGTCATATAGGAAAAATACGTTTAAAGTGGGCAAGTGTCATAAGCACATATGTTAAATTTTTCGTTCAAACTGAAAATTACCCACTTCCGGTCACTTTTAAGACTTAAGTTGAAACGCATGCAAATATCTACTAAACCACGATCGAAAAAGTGCGTTCCCTTAAAGAACGTCAAATATAATTGGTTGTTTTCTTCTAATGCAGATTTAGATAATAGAGTTCTTTTCGAAGCAAAAATAATTATATGTCAACCGAAAAACTGCAATAAATAGTCTATAATTAATTACTATATCTTATGAAAAAACTTTTAACATGGTATAAACAAGGCTGAAAGTTGTATGATATCCTCGTGCATGCATTGTAACTATGTTTAAACTTTAACTATACTTCCATAATTGCTGGAAGATGCTTTAAATGTCAAGGCGAGGACACGCTGTTGTCGAAGCTTCACCAGATAAAATATCTTATACCGCCTACAATCGTTCCGTTAGAGAACAGTTAACACACAGTTCGAGATTATATCTTATTCGATGAAAAGTTGAAAATTATAGGAGAATTTAAAAAAATTTGAAAGAGCAGTTTCTTTAAAGTTCACGTGCATCATGTTCTCTAGATCCATTTTAAAATAATAATTTTTATTTTACAGGACTCAGTAGCATCCGCTTCTGAGATGGGAGAAGATGCCTATGACGATGGTGACGATTCCGACATGTTTATGGAACCCGATGAGTCGGAAATGGAGCAGAGTGAAAGCCGAGCGACCCACGAGAAGGAATCAGCATCGATATCTAAAATGGATAGTTCAGAACCAAAACCAGAGGAAGTCGAAGAGTTGCTTGAACCTGAATCGACACCAGAAAAGACGCCAGAAAAGACACTTAAAATCGTAGCAGAGAACGCACAAATTAGAAACGGTCACCAGCAATCTCAGGAACAAGATCCAGCCCCTGCTACAGTCCTAACCGTGAAATCAAACGAACCTACCGTTAGTGTTGTAGCAACAGTTTCACAAGAAAGGGATAACAAAAAGGAAGAAATCACCGAATCAGAGTCCAGTGAGAAGAACCTTGAAACTGATAGTCAGAACTTCTTCCCCTCGTTTGCCGAGTTGTTTTCCAATCACCGACTTCCTTACACGGAGCATCAGCAGCAGCAACAGCAGCAGCGGTACCGACCCAACCGATTCCTCGGGTACTTCCAACGCGACCGCGGAAATTACCAAGCCGCCTCTACGCAATCAAAGGAAGCCCTGCATCCACTTTTGGGGTCAGGAAATTTCGGCGTGATTCGTGGAGGAACCTATTATCCTGAAGAGAAGGAAAATGATGAATACTCGATAGATGAGTCCGTCTACAGTCCTTATTATCATGGTGGTAATGGTCGTGCAAGACACAACTATTACAGAAATCCGAAACCACAACCCGTTCGAGGAGGAGACTTTTTTGCAAACTTTCGTGATTTTGCGGACATCACAGCACCACCCAAATCTAGCTTCTCTCACTTATCAGTCGTCTATGCAAACAAGAACGGCAGCCACACAGAACGAGTTCACGATCAGCCCAGAAATATTTTTGAGACTCTGAGAATGCTCGAGGAAGAAGAGTTCAATGCAGCCACGACTACCACGACGGAAGTACCGCTTAAGAAGCTCAGCCAAGGCAAACGGAAGTTAATAAAGATGAAGAAATATCAAGAAGACAAAGCCAGGAAGTCACGCATGACAGTGGAACCCCTTCTGGCCCTTAGTTGAACATTCGTAGTGGACGAATAATTTTAATGTGTACAAAAGACTCGCACGCTTCGGGAGTCATCCCATACATGAATCTGGCCATGAGATCAGAACCAAAGTCTGAGTAAAGCGTCGTCAATGTCGGAAAGGTGTGACAAATAGTAGAAGAGGTCACGTGAAGATGGAGTGAGAGACTCAGTTTTTGCGTCGCGAAAACAAAACTATTTTACATAATGATCCTAAAAATATCTAGGGATGCCCATATGATGTCTTTAAGGCAGTTATTAGAAATTTGTGTTTAATAGACACAATCCACTCGCATTGTAAACTTATTTGGGATCAACAGACAGTCTGATGACATCAGCGTTATCATTATGGAATATCGAGCAACGATTATTGATTCAGAACATTAAACTCTTGATATTTATTTTTTAAATGTAAGGTTAATTACAAATGTAGTTACTTCATTTTTTCTGTCATTATTCCCTTATAAAAGTAAGTGTAATCTGCTCGTATTGCAAATGAAAAGTGCTGATCTAGATATTTAAATTAAGTGATTTTAAAACGTGAAAATTTACTCAAAGAAATGTGCTTGACCTAAAATGATTACGTTCGAGTAACCTGTCACAACGACTTTCGCATTATCGCGAAACGACGATAAAGTATTCCACGGTGTACTGTCATGTAATACGCGACTTTATTCGCATATGAATGTGTCTTACAAAAAGAATAGGCCGAGTCAGAACTGAGTATCGAGAAAGATCCGGTCTTCTATCTCAAGTTCTTTATATCTATCGTCAAGAGAGTTGTGACACGAAAACTGTAAAGATTCTACGCAAAAGAAAAAGAAGTAGTTTTCTTAATAATTCTCTTTTCATATTTCTGGAATTGTATTTGAAAACTGAAAGACTATGGACTGACCTGCTTTTTGTAAATCGAATCTTTATACGCACGATAAAACGTATTTTAGCAAGAATTCTGTCACTTTCGAAACTTCATTCATATTATTATAAGATAAACTTAAAATGCATACAAAGCAACGGAATTCCTATCCCCTTGGAGTTCTAGCGCTTCATTTTCGAACACGATTTACGGTGAAGAGCAATTTTGAAACCATAAAACTTAACAATGTATTTCGATTTTAGAAGAACCTGAAAAATTTTTTATTATTCAGAAGCATGCTGATTGCATGCCCATTGATATCGCAAGCTCTTCACCCTCAATCTCACCACATTGTTATTTTATTTGTTGTTGATTATTGTAGAATTAGTAGTAGATTTTACTCAACAAAAATTGTACTTGAAAAAGCAGTGCTTTGAAAAATAATTGTTATTTTTGGCACACGATAAAATCACAATAAATATATTTTTATAAACCAGATCCCAAGACTTATTTCCTTCTTCACTTGAATTGTAATATTATTGTAAAACAATGAAGTAAGTGTTTAAGAGCAAGGGGATATTTAGCATAATGTTTTCGTAAGAAATTGGACTTGCCAATTTGATATATCATTTATTCATTTAAATATAAAGCTAGAAAAGATATTTTAGGTATAAAACTATTGCCGAAAAACATCCATAAATCTGTATATATGTTTCTTTAAGTCAATAAAATTTTATGAAAATAAACTAGTTTCGTATAAACCATACACTTCCTAAATACTCAGCTACAAGAAAATATTAAACCGTCAGAAGATTATTTCATGTATTTATTCATTTTTGTAATCATCTTACTGATGCCAATATGGATTTCATGGTGAGATGCTGCACTGTACATCCAAGCCGGTGTACTGAAAACGTTGTATTTTTTACCATGAGTCACACCCTTAACATCTCGTTTCTGTACCTTAGCACCCATTTTCCTTACTTTTTCAATAGCTTTGCTATACGGCCATTTATCCTCAGGGCCTAGAAGTTTACAATCATATAAGTTTTAATAATAACTGTTAAGATTTTACCAGAATAGAATGAATATCAATAATATTTAATCACTTAGAATTATTTAATATCATTAAATTTGAATTTTATTACATACTTTGTTTCCCCAACGTAATCTTCACACCTTTGAGAACTTTCGCTACCAATGCTGCTGAAGTGCAGATCGAGCCAATCGGTTTCTTATTGCAGCTAAAATCTTGAATAATTCTCTCCAAGTCAGGTAAGACTGTACAGTTACTTCCTTCAGATGAAAAGTTACTCCTGAATAAAGCGTAAGAATAAAGTCTTAACATTTTTCTTAAATTCCACTGCACATTGTAATAAAACAAATATGATGTTTAAATTGTTTGAACTATTTTAATTAATTTTTATTAATATCATTATATAAATATAGTATAAATATAAAGTCTATAATATGACTGATTATTTATACTATGTGACGAACTGAGTCCATAAAATAATGATGAAATACATAGACTTTATGTAATTTGTTTAGCTAAATCGAATAGCGCTATTATTTTTTTCATAATTCGCACTTTGAACCAAATTGTTAAAAAAATTTGAAAATATTTTTTTTTAATTATATATTACTTAGTTTTTGGGCTATTAGTTTTGCAATAATTTGATGACAAAATAATTATTTTCAAAGTTTTGCAGACTTGAAAAAATTGTATTTTTTTCCTTTGAGCCTTTATTTGTCTCGTAACATGTTTCTGGTGGGCCACTGATCACGGTGGGCAGGAATCAACTTTTATTCAAGCTGAAATGCCAACCAACAGGGTTCCGGCAAAATGATAGGTACTCATTGGTAGAATCATAATCCATTTCGCGTGAAATCCTAGCTGATCATTTTTTTATGATTTACGATGATTATTTTCGAGAATCTGCATATTTACGCAGTTTCACACGTATTTTACTTATTTTGAATAAAAATCAAGTACATAAAGCTTTAAATTAATATGTAAAATAACAAACAAAGGCATTTTTTGTAGTTTTTGATCAAATATTATTTATAAAGAGGATAACAATTTTTACAAAACGAACAAATAATGAAACAATAAAAGGTAAGTAAAAAACGTTTCAAATTTCATTTAATTATTTAATGATAAGATAGAAAGAAATAAAATAAAGGATAAGTTCGTATCACAATATAAATAAATTACACTGCCAGGAGATATGAACGGATGGGTCGGCGTCCAACGTCAAGATACAGATACAAAAAGGATACTAGGTAAATTTGGGGATCCAAGAAAAATTATAACGTAGAAAAGTTAGTTAGCCTATGCTTAGAAAAGGGCCTAATTATTACAAATACTTGGTTTCGACATCAAATGATCCGCACTTACACCTGGTGCAAAGGAAATAACCGCAGTATAATTGACTTCGTTATCGCGAATGAAAGACTAAGAGAACTAGTTGAAGATACAAGACTCATGCGGGGTTCCAAATGCAATACTGATTATTACCTTTCAGTCTCCAAAATAAACTTAGGGCGGGGATGGAGAAGAAAAAAAAACGAAACAAACGCGAACCAAGATTGAAAATTTACAGAAACCGGAGGTGCGAATAGATTTTCAGAATAAGATAAACGAACGCATAGATGAGGCAACATGGGAGGGGTTTAGAAGCAATGAAGATGTAGAGGGCGCGTGGACTATGTTACGGGATAACATTGTTAATACTGCGATTGAAGTATGTGGTACGGCGGTAGTAGGAAGAAAATCTAGTGATGCATGGTGAAATGATGAAATTAAGGCAGAGCAACAAGAAAAGAAAGAAGCATACGAGAGAAAGTTAAACATCAGAGGTCTTAGCGATGAGGAGAGAAATAGACTTGAAAATGATTATAAACACAAAAAGAAGAAAGTTAAACGAACCGAAGAAGAGAAGAAATTACAAAACGACTTGCAAGGAACCATGAAACTAATATTTAAAGAGATGAAGAAAAGTAAAGGTACAGAGTTTGTGAGAATGAGATACAACAAAGGTGAAATGCTATATGATACAGACGGGATGGTAGACGCTTTAAAATATTCTTTTAAAGAATTATCAGGAGGTGAAGATATAGGGCAACAGAGCTGCGAAATAGAAAATGATTGATTCGAAAACCCAATTGAAAATGTTGCGTCACTGAAGTTATTGATATAATTAAGAGTTTAAAAAATGGTAAGGCTGCTGGTGTAGACAGTATTAATGCTGAAATGCTCAAATACGGTGGCGAATACATACCACACAGGGTGTGCGAATTGATAAATGTATGCATCGAGACGGAACAAGTCCCACACGATTGGAGAAAAGCGATTATCGTACCAATATATAAAAGAAAGGGAGATAAAAACAACTGAAATAATTACAGAGGTATCAGCTTACTAAATACCGTAAGTAAAATATACTCAAAAATACTTATTCGTAGGGTAATCGAAATTACAGAAGAAAAGATATGGGAGGTCCAAAGTGGATTTATGCCAGGAAGATCATGCACAGATCAGATATTTAGCTTAAGACAGGTCATAGAAAAAAGCTAAAGAGTGGGATAGAAAGTTTTCTGTGTATTTTTTTATCTAGAAAAAGCATTTGACAAGGTAAATAGAAGTAAACTTTGGAAAGTCCTTCAAGAGTACGGAGTCTATGGATGGCTCCTATAAGCAATACAAACAATATATGCAGGCAGTAAAGCGAGTGTAAGGGTTAATGGGAAACTGAGTGACTGGTTTGATATTATGAAGGGTGTTAGACAAGGATGCGTGAAGTCCTCATGGCTATTTACCATATTTATGGACAAAAACTCCAAGAATAGCCCTCTTCGACGAAGAAGGTGTAGATTTCGAAACGGTTAAGGTGCGTGGTTTGGCTTTCGCAGATGACAATATTGTTATGGCAGAGTCAATCGAAGACTTGCAAAGAATGTTGAACAAACTTAATACAAGCATGAAGAACATGGGCCTCAAAATTAACGTAAATAAAACAAAGATAATGGTGTTTGAAGGAAAAAGTTAGAAAACAATGTGCAACATTGTCCTGAATGATGAGAGATTAGAGCAAGTTGACAAATACGTATATCTGGGTAGCCTATTCACTAGCGACGGAAAAATAAACGGGGAGTTATATAGGCGCTTTAATGAGGGTAAGAAGGCTATCGGTAGAGCAGGCTCCATTCTCAGAAATAAAAACAAATCAAAAGAAACTAAAATGACTGTATATAAATTTTTAATTGTACCGGCTCTACTATACGGTAGTGTGACATGGACATGTCAAGAAAAGGACATGAGTAAAATTAACTTGATTGGCATGAATCCTCTGCGCACAATATGCGGGAAAACACTGATGGACAAAGTCCGAAACGAGATAATCCTCAAAGAATGTGGTACAGGGGAGACACTAGTTTATATATGCGAAAGAAATCAGTTAAGTTGGTTCGAACATCTTGAAAGAATAAAAGATGAACGACTGACCAAACAGTTGTATAAAAGTAAAGTAAATGGAAGAATGCTTAGAGGTAGACCGCGGAAAGAATAGTTAAAATCTGTGAATGAGACATTATTCGGAAGAGACATAAGAAGCCATACAAACACGAGAGCTTGCATGAAAAAATGCATGGACGTGAAGGAAGCTAGAGTAGTATGCCAGGACAGAAAAGTTTGGCAAAAAATAGTTTATAGAAAGAATGTGTTATTTAAATAAATAACACGAGAGTTCTAGATCAATCTAAAATATACCTTACACCTACCTATACACTACCCTATATCTATATACCCATCCACACACTACTCCTTTCCAGCCGAGCAATACACGGTTACCCCGAAAGGGAAACGGCTTAATGGTATACAAATATTAATAATAATAATAACACTATAACTGTTAGAAATTTATACAGCTTTTGTATACATTGAGTAGAATTTAATTAACATAACTTATTTGGCCACCGAAACTTAAATTGATACCAAAAAAGTTATCACAGTGAAATATTTTAAGGAAACGCTTGTCTAATACTTTTAAACTGTTATATACAAAAATATTGAAATTTTTGCGTTTATTCCCATATATCAACACACGCAACGCTATGAACAAAGTTGTAGAAGGTTGCTTCTCTACTCGTAAACATCTTATTTCATCTTTGGAAAACATTAATGAAGGCGGACTTGGTATATGGTCTGAACAAACTGGAGAACCCAGCCATAAAGAATTTTTGAAACATTCGAATCGTCGAAAATCAAATTCAATAAAACATGCAAATTACTCAACGCGGTTAAAACAAGCAGTCGTTGCATTTTCTTCAATAAACTTATAGGTTCAGATTTAATGCGTAAGTTCTAAATGTATAAATTGATTATATCTACTTAAATAACAATTTAAAAAATCAGTTAAAACTTCGTTTAAATATATTATTACATGTAAATTTGTTTATTTTCGTTAATAAATTCTCTATTATCAAATTAAACAATTCTTTATTCATCTTTAGTTTCATTTATTATTTTTTCATTTTTTTTCGATTTAATGTATACAAAAACTGTATAAATTTCAAATAGTTAAAGCATTATGTACTTAATGTGTATGCAAAATAAGTAAAATACGTCTGAAAATGCGTAAATATGCAAATTCTTGAAAATAATCATCGTAAATCACAAAAAAATGATCAGCTAGAATTAAATGCAACATGGATTATGATTCTAACAATGATTAGCTATCATTGTACCAGAACCGCTTTGGTTGACATTTCAGCTTCAGTAGAAGTTGATTCCTGTCCACCGTGTGATATATTTTACGTTAACTGGAGCTTGAAAAAAAAATTTTTAACAACATTCTTGTTGGCTCATGGTTATGATAGAGGACGATTTTTGAAGATATTTTCCTCGAAAATTATTAACATTTTCCAACTTTTTTAGAGATATATAGAGTTTTAGTAACTCTCGAATGTACTTTATGACTTTTTTTTAATAATTCAAATTTTTAAAACGTTTTTTTGCTCTCCGGAAAACTTTTTGTCTTGGCACTTACATGGTTCTGCCGGGATACTCTTAAACTATTTGAAATAGAAATTAAAAACTAATACAACAACAACAACTAAAACAACACTTACCCGATTCCTACATCGTCAACATTTTTCTGAAACAATTCCCGTTCAAGCGAAATGAAATATCGCGTAGAAAATTTGTAAGTATAAATAAAAAACGCTCAAAAACGTTTTTTGATCCTAAGTTTTCAGAATAATTGCAGAAAATATTATTTTTGAAACATTTATTTTTACATTCTCATCCTGATTAGAAAGTATTGGTTTTATGTAAAATTTGAGTTAGTCGGGTTTCATCAAATCTCCACGTTTTGAGACCCTCTGAGTCAGAAAAAACGATTTTTACGAAGGTGTCTATCTGTCTGTCCGTCTGTCTGTCTGTAGTCTAGTATATAGTCTGTAGTATCGTGTAGGCACGATAAATTTGGAAAGATTGATCAGATTGGATTGTGCTTTGGCACAATTTTTGAAGGCGTAGAAAGAAAGAACAATTTTGAAAATTTTTGAGACCACTTTTTTTAAAGATTTGAAATTTCTATGTACAGTTATTAGTAGTACTCAAAAATACAAATAATTTATTCTCATGACATTTCTCGATAAAAAGAAAATTATCAGAGTTATAGCATTTTCGAAACAATCGAAAATTATCATTTTAAACTGAACAACGCACGACATGGAAAACAGTCAAGAGAAGAAAAACGTTTATTTATGAGAGCCCTACAATATGATTACAACAACTTTTCGAATTTTTTCGAAAAATCGAAAATTTAAATTTTGATTGCACAAAAAATTATGCAAAATTTAAAATTCCATTTTGCGGTCAAACTATGCAAGATATAAAAAAAAAGATGAAGAGACAATAATCTTGTACAAAAATGAATAAATAGAAGTTGCTCAACCAAAAAGAAGCTACAAATTTTTCCTTAACAATTTTTCGATAGTGCGCATAGCTTTTGTTTTAATCCTAAAAAATAACATGAAAAATAAAAAAAAATTAATGTTTTGGAAAACGACACGAGAAAAGAAAAAAAAAATTGCGAGCTGCGCGGGCACGTTCTCATCGCATGGCTCGCTTCGCTCGCAAGTTTGAGCGCGCCTAGGGCGCGCGACTGTTGGTTCTCGCGCTTTGCGCTCGATACTGTATTTGCTTCGCGCTACGCGCTCAGTCTTTAAATTCCCCCTACACTTGCGCCCCGACCCTTTAAAATTGAAGGGCAAATTATCGACAACTGTAATTTGGTGATTGTGAATTCTGTTTTGTTAAAGCTCCTTTGGCTTTAACGAACACATTCTCATCACGTATCTCGTGCTTCGCACTCAATTTTGTCCAAACTCTGAACTTTTCTATATTATGGTCAACACTATCATATCAAAGGTATATCATATTTATTACTGTATCTCAAGCTCGTACTGCTTATTCGGATTTTGCAAAATAATATACAAATTTTATTTTTCATGATTACTTCCATATTTGCTCCTTATTCGTTCTCAGCTACCCTTAAAAATCTATCATTTCAATAAATTCATATTATCACAATTCATAATATGCATTGGTATTGCAACATACGTATTTATTTTATTGCAACTTGTATCGTTTTTTTATAAATTTAATTTTGTTAAATAAAAAGTTATTGTCGCTTGTATCGTTCTTCCAAAAAGTAAATTTTTTGTGCATTTTTATAACAAGAGTTTATAACAAATTTATAGACCTTGTTTTGGTTGAAAAACTTTTCATTTGTTTCCGTCTCTTGTGTCGTTTTTCCAATTTTTTATTCTTATTTTTTACGATTGAAAAAAAACTACTCGCCCTTTCTAAAAATTATAAATAACAAATTTGTACATCCTCTTTGAGTGAACAAGTTTGCCTAATCCTAATGAGAAGGTATTGGTTTTATGTAAAATTTGTCATAGTCGG
>CAKNWU010077374.1:0-10287 GCA_932072015.1 Andricus quercustozae
TATTTTAAGAGATATAACGGAATTCGATAGATTTTAGACGATTCTAAAGGCTATAAGTTTCGTTGCAAAAATTTTTAGAAAGTTTTACCATTTTTATTGTAAAATACAAATCCAGGAACGTGAACATGCGGTTCAAGCGCGTGCGTTTAGTGCTACCTTGGGCAGAAACATTTTATTATACTTCATTATATATTCTTGATTGAAATATTCTTGATTGTATAATTGCCAACGGCCATACCACGCTGGAAGCACCAGTTCCCGTTAGATCACTGAAGTTAAGCAGTGTTGGGCGCGGTTAGTACTTGGATGGGTGACCGTCTGATACTACTGCGTTGCTGTTGGCGGTCGTGGGTGTGGTGAGCCCACACTTGTAGTTAGTTACTACAAGAAACTATACACCTAAAAAACACTACCCGCTTCGGGTAGTGTCACGCTTACCCCTAGAGGCTCGCCGAAAGGGAAATAGCTTAATGATATAGCTTAATGATATACATACATACATACGTATAATTGATTTATTGAACATTTTTTATGTTTTCGGGCTTTTTCATATTGCCATGAATGTATCTTGAACGGCCTAAGTATCCTGGAATTGGAACGATTGGAATGAACCATGGAAGAGCCGTGCGTGGATGGAAGGGGGGCCAATGTTCGGGAGCCGAGTGCTCTGCATCCACTCGTAATATGAGGGACATGAAATTTTGAAAACTCTACGATATTCGTACAACTCTGTACTCGGGGGTTCTTGGGGTCGTTGATTATGAATTTTACATCGAATTTTTTTAATTCAAAATGGCGGAACCAATATGGCGGACATGACATTTTGGAAACTCTACGATTTAAAAAAAAACTCTGTACTCTGGAGTTTTCGGGGTCGCTGATTATGAATTTGACATCGAATTTTTGAAATTCAAAATGGCGGACCAATATGGCGGACATGAAATTTTGGAAACTCAAGATTTTCGCATAACTCTGTACTCGGGGACTTTCGGGGTCGCTGATTACTAATTTCAAATTGGACTTTCAGAATTTCATATTGCGGATCCAATATGGCATCCACCGCGTACTCCACATAGGTAGGAACAGAACTTCTTTTGCGTTTTGTTTGGGACACGGCGATGGAAGTAAAAATAAATAACTGAATCGTGCAGGAACTAGGTATTGAAACTCGTCAAATCTATTTACAACGGAATGTTGACAATGTCTTTTACAACTCGATCTGAATATAGTGAATGAAACAAATGAAGATCCGATACAAACGACCCGACGTTGCCTGGGGAGCTATTCATTTGTTTTGGTGCAGAACAAATGAAAACCCAAAAGACGTTCTGTTCCTACCAATGTGGAGTACGCGGTGGATGCCATATTGGATCCGCCATTTTGAATTTCAAAAATGCGACGTCAAATTCATAATCAGCGACCCCGAAAATCCCCGAGTACAGAATTGTGCGAAAATCTTATAGTTTAAAAAATGTCATTACCGCCATATTGGGCCCGCCATTTAGAGTTTCAAAAATTCGACGTAAAATTCATAACAAGCGACCCCGAAAACCCCCGAGTACAGAATTGTGCGAAAATCGTAGAGTTTCCAAAATTTCATGTCCGCCATATTGGATCGGCCATTTTGAATTTCAAAAATTGGATGTCAAATTCATAATCAGCGACCCCGAAAACATCTGCGTACAGAGTTGTGCGAAAATTGTAGACTTTTCAAAATTTCATGTCCGCCATTTCAGATGCGCCATTTTGCGGTATGAATGGATACGCCATTTTGCGAAGAGTATGGCTATTCGAGATCGGTGAGACAATTTTTTTCTTGCAGTTCAACTATTCCGATCACCGTTGATCATAGTTAGGATCGAGTCCCAATACTCTTTTGGCTCGAAAAAAAATGATGAAAAAAAAATTTCCGATTTTTTGGTACTTTTCTCCAAATTTGGCGCCATATTGGATTTCCTACTGGAACAAACTCCATTCTGACCACGGTTTCTTGAAGAGCATACCCAAAATTACAAGGAAACATGGTTTTCGTTTTGAAATTTCTCTTTTTTAGTCATGAGAATGAGGCTTGAACCTAAGTTAAAAAATGGGTTAAAAATGTCCGATTTGTAGTTGAAGATTTTAAAACATAAATCATTTAGAATTGGAAAATATTTGATTGGAAAATTTCATGAATAAATAATAATTCTAAATGAAGTGTTAAAAATTCAACGATTTAAAATTATATAGTTGAAAATTCTGTTGCGCAAAATAAAATAAGGTATAAATTTTAGTGTTCTGAATTTGCATGTTGAACGCTAAATTTTCCATTTTTCCCTTTCATAAGTTCAGGGCTCGGATTGATTTCAGAGATCTTAACTAGTGTTTATAGTGTCATAAATTTTTAAAAATAGTAGCAAAGTGTTCTTTTGAATTTCTAAAATATTTTATTATGTTAATTTTATGCCTTATTTATAGAAGTGCTATTTTTATATTTTGTTATCATTTGAGTTCAAGTCCTGAAAGTTGCAAGTTTTGGAATTTTCACATAAAATGTATTAACATAAACTAAAACCTACGTCAATTAGCGATAATTGCTATTTAAGAGACACTATAATAAATAAATGTAAATAAATAAAAACAATATAAAATGCTAAAAACAAAGGGGTCTATCATTAAATGTTACCCTATTTAACGATTATTGAGACCGTCGCGATTAGTGGGACATTTACCTTAGTTACAATTTTTAAATATTCTTTTTTTGTTATGAAATTAAAATATAATTACAAACTTAATTTAATTATGTAAGGAAAGTTTTTTCATAATAAGTTAAAATTTGTTTAAGGTTTAAATATTAAAAAGTATACTTTTTGAATTTTGATATACAAATTCTGGGTGCACGTGCTGATTTCTTGGCCCCCACTTTGAAAGACGCTCCAGAAGGACACACGGCGCTTTCCTCGACTCATTTTCCAACACTGGGTGCGAGATCTTAATACGAGTCACGTGTGTCTCTATTCCAGTTAATTTATATATTGTAAAACTTATCGCTGACTTTGCGAATAAACGCAGTTTTGTTAATTGTTTCATTTTTTGAATCTGTGTGTTTCTTGTGTTCACTTGTATCACTTGCGCGATAATTTTTATGTTCGAGTCTGATCCGAAACATTGATCCTTCGATTACGGATATTTATACTAAAAACCCGGTATGGAAACGCTGAAAAACGATCGTATCAAGTTGTAGCAAATTACGCCAATTCAATGTGAAACAAGTGAAAGGTTCAGTGCAAGTTTAAGTGCGAAGAGTGAATACATCGGGAATATAAAAGCATAGTGCATCATCCATCAAACACAATCGCATTTTGACGTTGAAAAATTGCAGTAGGCATATTTGAGCAACTCGTAATTGAGCTTGTTGAGCTTGAATTACCAAACTTTCGCTCGGTAAAAGTGTCGAGACACTCGCTTCTTCGCATCTACAAATAGAAGGAAGGAAGCCATTCTTATATTCGACGATACTCATTTTATATTACAGCAGGGTCTGTCAAATTATTCAGGCTTTGTTTATCTTCTCAGGTGAACTTCAGGAAGTTGTCAAAATTCTTCGACAGCGATATCTGTGAGTTCGTTCCATTTTTATTATTGATTGTCGATTTTCTCGCATGTCTTGCGATTGATTGAATCTCATTTTGATATTCCAGTGAATTATATTTCATTGCTCGTATTCTAATTCTGCTACCGTGAAGTATATTTGATTTTGTGCTCTTGCTATTTATCAAACATGAAGTATGTGTCATTCTATATTTGAATTTTCCTTTCCAATTATTTCATTGCTACAACTGTCAATGTTTGGTTATTGATTACAAGTTTGCATATTTAAGCGTGTATACTCTCTTCGACTTGAATATTATTGGTTCTCCTTCTTTGTGTTCTTTTCCTTGAATCATTCAGTTCTTACCATTCAAAATGACTAAAGAGGAAATTGTCGCACTGATCAACCAACAAATCAATTTGGGCGGTATTATTTCACGGATTATGTCAATTTTGAAAAATTAGGTGCTGCTAATCTTACGCGTGGAGGATGCAAGGCTCGCATGCAGAATATAGATAATAAATGGGTTCAATAGGAGAAGCATCAAGAGGTACTCTCCTTCTATGCAAAGAAGGATGAGAAGTCGCCGTACTTCTCTAAAAACATTTTTAGTGAAATGGAGGAACTCTATTTAGTCGAGATGGGTACATTTTTGGACAAAATGGATGCCTATGATCGACGACCAGCTTCTAGGGATGATTAAGGAGACTCAGTTCAACAAGCGAATCACGGCCATGGTCCAGTCCTTCCGACGATCGAGCTTCCCAAATTTTCGGGGAACTATTTGGATTAGCCGAATTACCGTGATTTATTTAATGCAATTGTCGTGGCAATTCCGAAAACAACAAACGTTGTTTCTGGAGAATCTGCTTAACTCCTCAGCAACATTCCTACTACTCCTGAGAACTTCACCCAAGCATGGGATTTGCTAACAGAAACATATCAAAACACTCGATTGTTGGTGAGTTCTCAGATAGCCGCTTTATGTTCTCTACAGCCGGTATCTACAGAATCTGCCTCTGAGTTGAAGAAGTTTTTGCATCGAACGGCAGAAGCCATCAGTACCTAGACTGCAGTTAAGCGTCCCGTCGAAACATGGCATGATTGGTTGACCTACATTATAGTTCAACGACTGGATCAACATTCCCACCGGGACTGGTAAACTTTTATTGGAAGAGAAGCGGAACCACAGCCGTTTGATCAGCTCAAGACATTTCTTACGACCAGAATCATGGAACTTGAGTCCATGGGCCATTCAGCGTCGGCGCAGATGCTAAGCTGAGGGCGCTCTTTGCGGAGGGGTCACGTACTTCGCAGGACACCGCCGATGCTCTAGCCATTGACCAAACTGTCAAATCTACCAAGCATCATCTCAAAAGAGTTATCGGAACTTCGACTCTAACTTTTGAGGAGATCTCAACGGTATTATCACAGATAAAGGCGTGTCTTAATTCAAGACCACTACAAGCAATCGCTGATGATCCAAGTGATTTATCCGCTCTTACTCCAGGACATTGGCTCATTGTAGGACCACTCACTGCCATTCCTGAACCTTTGCTTATACACGAGCACGTTCCTGCAAATAAATGGTGGAAAATGGCCCAGAAAATGCAGGAAGATTTCTGGCACAGATAGTCCTCAGAATAGCTTCACTCGCTTTAAACACTTCCTAAATGGTGCCAATGTCAATAGTCTCTGCAGGTAGGAGATCTAGCCATTTTGAAGGAATCTGATGTGACGGTTTCGCCTACCAAATGGCCATTATGCGGAGTCACCGTAGTATATTCGGGAGAGGATGGCCTAGTTCGTGCCATTACGGTCCGAACAGCTATTACCGAGCTAAAGAGACCTATTGTGAAGCTCTTCCTTTTCCCCCGTGCAAAATAAGATCTTGCATAAACCATTCCTGACCCATCCGGAACCAAACTTTATCTTACCATCCTAAATTTAATTCCGTCAATCTCAGAGCCATTTTTTCACTTTCGTCTAGTCGGTCTATCATTATCAATACGGATATATCAAATCGAGCGGTCATCTATAATGACCGTAGCAGTAGTCCAACTTCGTTTTATCATGAAATGAATCGGGCGGTTGTTCCGAATTTCCGTATCACCATATACAAATTCTGGGTGTACGTGCTGATTTCTTGACTCCCACCTTGAAAGACTTTCCAGAAGGTCACACGGGCGCTTTCCTCGACTCAATTTTCAACACTCAGCGTGAGATCTTAATACGAGTCACGTTGTGTTATGTTCGAGGCTGATCCGAAACAATAAACCACTTCTGATTGACTGTAAATTAGGAAGTAGTGCCTATCCAGCATTTGTTTGAATAAGGGTTTCCATACTTTTTTTAAATATTTTTTTCTGAGTAATGAAGTGTTCAAGGACAGTTGTAAATATAGTAAAAATTTTCGAACTGTTTGCAGCATTAAAAAACAAGGGAATGCATAGATTACACGGGACTTTAAAATATTACATAAAATTACATATGGGATCATATGATCATTGAAGTTATGCAGTGTTGGGCGCAGTTAGTACTTGGATGGGTGACCGTCTGATAGTACTGCGTTGCTGTTGGCGGTCGTGGGTGTGGTGAGCCCACACTTGGAGTTATTTACTACAAGAAACTATCCACCTAAAAAACACTACCCGAATCGGGTAGTGTCACGCTTACCTCTAGAGGCTCGCCGAAAGGGAAATAGCTGAATGATATACATACATACATACATATGGGATTACACAAAATTACCATGGATTACACAAGATGACCAGAGATTATCCTGGATCACACAAGATTACATGGGATTACATGCCAGAGCGTACACCAGATTACAACAGTGGTTAACCCCCCGCCATAACACCTGAGGAAGAATGTACACCTGTCACCACCGAAGAGGTGATAAAGTATTGGCCAATTCTGGTCTATTTTGACCTCCCGCTCTTTAGTAATGAGCGTTGGCCAAACACAGATTTCACATTTATTCTTGTTTTTTTGAAAGCCCAAACTGCTTTCAAAATAATGCATATAGGGTGACATTCACGAAAATCAGAAAATAATTGAGGAATGAATTCTTTTCAATAAAATTAATGTAGATAGTAGATTGAATTCAATATAAAACACCCTTAATTCCTAAGATTTCCAGTCATTTCATTTCATTCTCAATGAAATAGTTGAATTTTCAACCAAAAGAGACATTTCTTCCAATTTTCTACTTAAATTTGAATTTTCAACAAAAATAGTATATTGAGCAACGAGTGCGGGAAGTCGCCGGTGTGGAGCCCCCCGACAGAAGAAAACAAACTTCTGATTTATAGGTTACGTAGTTATCAAAAATAAAAGAGACTCAGGATTCCCCCATTGATCCTAACGGAACGCGACTTTTTGACCTGCGGATGTGCCGAAAAGCGAGAGTCTATTTGAAATTCCAAAGTATAAACTTATATATTACATTAATCATAAATTATTTATAAAGAAATTGGCTCTCTCTTAAGATTCAATTCAATTAATTTTTTTAAACTGAAAATTTGCTTTAAATATTTATCTGTATTACTATTGATAGTATTTGATTTCAAACAGACGCGCGCTTTTCGGCACATGCACAGTTGAAAAAGTCGGTTCGCCGTGTTTCTACTGCTTCTTTTTAATACCAATAGACGGCGGCAGGTGTCGATTGGCGTGAAAAACCATCAAGGAAATCTATGAAAAGAACGTTTAATACAGTGAAGTAATGGTTTCGTGGGGAATTTAGGATTTTACGGTTGCTAAACATACGTGCAAACAAGCATTTTTTACGCACGTGTAACAACAAGTTTATTTTCAATCAAGAAATATAACAGATAATTTTCTACCAAAAAGATGACTTTAACAAGATAGTTGAAATTTCTACCCACAAGGGTGCATTTTCAACACAATTTATGAATTTTCAACCTAATAATGGAATTTTCAAACTAATAGTTCATAAATATAATGTTAGAGATGGTAAAAATGACATACTTCAGGCCAAAAAAGAATTCGTTTGTAGATCCTTTATTTCGACGTTTCGAAAACAATAATTTTCCTCATCAGGATAATTAAATTAGAAGTCCATAATCATGCTCATCAATATAAAGAAAATTCCCAATTCTCCTCTTCCCATTGTTCTTTCTTCCACGTAAGTTACATTTTATTTATATTTTAAATCCGAAACTGAAGTTTTAGTTTTGAATTATGTGTCCAAGTTTTATTTAACAACAATGGTTTTATAAAAAACATTGTTTTGTTTCCAATTTTGTTTACAATGTTACAACAATGTTTACAACTCTTGAGGATTTGGACAGGCTGAGGGATGAAATCTCTGAAGTGATTGATGCGTTACCCCGAGAGGGGCGCGCCCCCAGATTCAATGACATCTTCATCAGATCGGGGGCCATCGTGGGGGAGGCCGCGGACATCTGGTCGCGAGACTGGATAGTAGGGTGTCCTAAAAAAACGTAATGTTCTTTCTTTTATGAGGCACCCCCTAAACTTGTTCTATTT
This sequence comes from Andricus quercustozae, assembly GCA_932072015.1. Classification (NCBI taxonomy): domain Eukaryota; kingdom Metazoa; phylum Arthropoda; class Insecta; order Hymenoptera; family Cynipidae; genus Andricus; species Andricus quercustozae. The sequence continues at coordinate 8,090 of CAKNWU010077374.1, forward strand.
GGTGAAAAAATAAATGCATATTTTTCTTTTCTTTTTAAAATAATTTTAAACCGTGGTCTTGGGGCCTTAAAGTGTCCCAAAATGATTAAAATGATTAATTATTGTTAATTTTCGTAAATATAATCATAGTTTGCCAGGGAATGCAACTGTTAGTACCATACGCTCAGGAAAAAAAAATTTGACCCAATTAGACCAAAAATACTACCTCTTGTTTTCAAAAACCACCCTTTACAGGGGTTAAAATATTATATCTTGAATTTTAAAGAATTTATGCGTTATTTGTTGGATTTCTCGGTACGTAAATAACTTAATAAGATACACGAAAACGACCAAATATTTTTTCACAAAAAATTACCCTTAGAATAAAAAGAGGATCCTTCTCAACTTCAATAAGATGCTGAACTGACGAAATTGAATTAAATTTAACTTCAGGTACGATTTGAAATTTTCTCACTTCTCAAATAAATGTTAAGTTTGAAAACGATATATTTCTAGGGATTGGAAAAAATGCTACACTTTAATTTAATTTTGCCAGTTCAGCATGTTATTGAACCAATGAATAACGCATACATTCTTTAAAATTCAATATATAATATTTTAACCCCTATAAAGGGTCGTTTTTGAAACCAAGGGGTAGTGTTTTTGGTCTAATTTGGAAAATTTTTTTTTTCTGAGCGTATGGTACCATCAGTTGCATTCCTCCGCAAAAAATTATTATATTTACGAAAATTAACAATAATTAATCATTTTGATCATTTTGGGACACTTTAAGGCCCCAGGACCACGGTTTAAAATTATTTTAAAAAGAAAAGAAAAATATGCATTTATTTTTTCATCAAACAGAATTAGTTCAGGGGGTGCGTCATCAAAAAGAAGAACATCTGGGGCGTCTGAATTTTCAGAACCCGTCTCTACGAACTGATTCATGGAAGGTATACTCCGGCAGGCAGGGATCCAGGCCGAAGGGGAGAGACTGAATTCTAGTCGTAGGTCTTCCTGAATCCTCAATCAGAGCCCTTGCGGCTCTAGATTATCGACCCTATCTAGGGGCAAGTAGGGTTACCTTCCGAGTGACGTAGCTGGGATCCGCAGGGGACCAGAAGCGTCCGGAGTTGCCCCGAATCAGCTTTTCAATGTCTGAGACGTGAATCTTCATGATGCAGATTAATTTGCACCGCAGCAAAGGCGCCTAGGCGGTTCTAGCCAGACGCATATCTTTGCTGCAGACAGCGCTCGCCCTAATCCAAGAACCCTGGCTATATAGGGTAAGAATTTGTGGCTTGTCAGGATGTGGGTCCATATATAAGGGGCCGCGCGAAAAAACGACAAGGGCATGGGTGCAAGGGTATGGATGCGAACTTGGTGTCTAAATTCTGCTCTACAGATTTCACCGTTATCAAGGTGAGACTCAGGGTCAGTAACGGAGAAAGGCTAGAGAAGTTTATTGCCTCGCCTTATTTCCCTTGCGATGCCGTGAGACCCCCGCCTGCCTGAGAGGTGGAGACTCTAATTCGGCACTGTCAAGAGAACAAGATTCATCTACTGATGGACTGTGATGCAAACTCACCACACGGTGGGGGGAAGCACAAACATCAATGACAGATGGAGAGTTTTAATTGAATACATAGCGGGCACAGAGCTGGACATTCTGAATCGGGGTGATACTCCCACATTTTAGAATAAAGACAGGAGAAACTGGGGTAGTGGACTGAAAGATCTCCGATGAGGAATCTCTCTCGAAACACAAATATATCGTGTTTCGATTAAGCCTAGGAAACCCGATGGTTTCCAAGATCGGAAACCCCAGGAATGCACTTTGGGACTCATATAAAGAGGAATACAAAGGGAGGCGTGCGGAATTCCCCACAAGCTATGTTATCATTGATGAGTTACAGCATGCCGCGGAATTTCTGCGAAGGGCTCTGACTACATCATATGAGAACAATTACCCTAAAAGCACAATTAAGTCAGGGAAGGGACCAGAATGGTGGAATCCCCACCTGGAGAGACTCCATAAAAATACAAGAATGTTGTGCAATAGGGCAAATAGAACTAAATTTCCTTTAGACTGAGACATCTATACGGCCCAGCATGAATACAATAAAAGTATAAGAAAGTATAAGTAGGAGGATTGGAGAGGCTTCTGCGAGGAATCGAAAAACATTTCGGAAACAGCGAGGCTCCACAAGGTTTCAGGC
>CAKNWU010077375.1:0-12256 GCA_932072015.1 Andricus quercustozae
ATAGGAAAAGCCGGAGTCTGGCCCAGTGATTGCACATTACTGGACCAAGTGTTACTTTTACAACGGCAAAGCATGTTTATGAGGAAAAGCCAGATATCGGCCCAGACGCGGCGCATTACTGTTCCAAACTTCGTCTTTACTCTGGCAAAACATATTTTAATAGGAAAAGCCGGAATCTGGCACAGTGATGGCACATTACTGGACCAAGTGTTACTTTCACAACGGCAAACCATGTTTCAAGAGGAAGAGCCAGAGTTCGGCACAGACTCGGCGCACTGCTGTTCCAAACTTCGTCTTTACTTTGGCTAAACATGTTTGAATAGGAAAAGCCGGATCCTGGCCCAGCAAAGGCGCAACAATGGGCCCAGTGTTACTTTTACTGGGGGTGGAAATTTCCACAATCCGCCGGAGTTCACCACCGGCGTAGTACTGGCCCAGTACTGGTCACTAGTACAGATAATAGGCCATTTGCCCAGTACTGGCTAACGGCTCGCTCCACGATCGGGGAAGTACTATCCCGAGAGTATAAATACTAAAAAAAATTTGTAAATACTTTTAAAAACATGTTTCATGTGTTCTAAAATATCTGATAACTACACATACAACTGTCGCGAATACAACTTTTTTCCTGTTTTTTTTTTTCAAGAAAAAATTCTAAGTTCCATCTTTATGTAAAATTGTAAATCTTCAGAAAAAATGACATTTTATGTCAATCTTAAACGTTGTAAAATGGTCTAAAACACCTAAAACCCAAATCTTACACGAAAGTTAAAAAAAATTGTTATTAAAAAATTGCCGAAGTTCATGATCAAATTTCTAAGATCCGTCGTTAAAAATTTCAAATGTTCATAAAAAATTACATTTTATGTGATTGTAGAAAGTTGAAAAGTAGTCTAAAACGCGAACAAACGAAATATTACACAAAGCACTCTCTAAACTGTTTTGAATTAGTTGAATTCGCGGTATCACTGAATTTTTAAAAATGTTTTTTAGTTATCTTGAAATCATTAGAATACACGTTGAATTATTCTAACTTTCTTTGAATATTTTTAATCCTGTAGAATTCAAACGAATTCTTCAGAATTAATTTTTTTTTTAATTCTCTTGAAATCTTTACCAAACACCATGAATAATCGTTCTAACTTTCTCCAAGTCTTTTTTATTCTTTGAACCCTCCTGGCTTATTCTGAATTCTTTCATAAATTTTGAAATGTCTGAATCCTTTCCAATTCTCTGAAATATTCAGAGTTCTATTAATTCTTTTGTATTGTCTTTTTTTAATTATCTGATTTTTTTTGAAATTTTCTGAATTATTTGAACTGTTCTGATTTTTTTAATTCTTACGAGACCACCGAATTCTTTTAATGATTTTTAATTATCTTTAAATTATTAGAATACATTTCAAGTTACTTTGAACTCCTTCAGATCTTTTGAATTTATCTGAATTCTCTTAAAATCTTTAGAATACACGTAGAATTATTTTAACTTCCATCGAGTATGTTATATTCTGTAGAATTCAAACGAATTCCTAGAATCCACATGTACTCCTTTGACTTTTTTTGACGTTTTTTGAACTCTCTTAAAACCTTTACAATACACCATTAATTATTTTGCATTTCTACATTTCCTTTCGTATTATCTGAATTCTCCTGAATTCTTTTGAATTCTCTGAAATATTTTCTATTCAAATAGTCTTCTGAATTCTTTTTGAGTTTTATGAATTCTTTCGATATCTTTAGAATACACACTGAATTATTTTTAATTCCTTAAAGTGTTTTAAATTCCGTAGAATTGTACAGGATTCAAAATATTCGAAGAAAGTTAAAGTAATTCAACGTGTATTCTAAAGATTTCAAGTGAATTAAAAATATTCAAAAGAAGAAGTTCAAACTAACTTAAGGTGTATTCTAATGATGTCAAGATAATTAAAAAACATTTTTAAAACATGTAGTGATATCGTGAGAATTCGACGAATTCAGAGTAGTTTAAAGAGTTCATAAAATTTCGAAACAATGCAAAGAGTTCAGAAGAATTTAGAGAACTTAGAAGAATTCAGAGAATTCCGAAGAATTCAAAGACTTCAAAAGAATTCACAGAATTCAAAATAAATTTAGATAATTTAAAAAATTTAGATAATACAAAAGAATGTATAGAATTTAAAATATGTCCCAGAATTCATAGAATACAAAAGACTTGCAGAAATTCAAAATAATTTATGATGTACTGTAAAGGTTTCAAGATAATTGCAAAAAACTTCAAATGAAGTCAAAGGACCAGAAGTGAACTCTAAGAATTCGTTTCAATCATACAGAATTAGAAATACTTGAAGGAAGGTCAAATAATTCAACGTGTATTCTAAAGGAAAAGATCTTTTCTAAGAATCTCGTCTCTCAGTTACCGTTTGAAGTTGCACCATTGAAATTCACAACCTCCTGCAAATTTAAAATTACTCTTTTGCGCACACACCCTCGCCAATAACACATGGACTGTCGTCCATCTAACGCATGCTTCCTATTGGTGAATCTTTAATTGTTAATTACTCATTAATTATTAACTTTAAAACAAATTTTTATTATCATTTTCAACTCCATTTTTTATGAGGAATTCAAAAATATAAAAATGTACCTTGAGTACTGGGACACCCTGTATAATATTTATTAACTTAAATTATTACCGCTATAATAGCAATCTCATGCAAAGAAATGTCAAAATATTGCTTTATCAAACTCTTTTAATTATTAACTTGTTTATCAAAATTTGTTTATCGATTCTATACTTGATAGAGCAATATTGAAGAATGTCGTTTCTGGCCTAGCGAGGGAAAAGCGAAATAAAGCATTTTGTCCATTTTTGTGCACTAAAAACGATCCTGATATTTATTTCCCTTGGAAACGCCGGGAACATTGTCTTATCTGATAGTAGGAAAAAAGAAACATTTTTTTAATTAAATTTGTAAGTTTTTCATAGGTATGTATAATTGGTATAAGACTGTATAAGCTTATCGAGAGAAAGTGAATAAGATATTGTTTTTTCTATAGATTTTCGTGCGCTGAACACGATTCTGATACTCATTTCGTTGAAAAAGTCCGGAACATGATTTTATTTGATAAAACCATATTTACCCGTGTGGAAATTGCCAAATGATAGCCCAATTACAAGTTTGGCCCCAACTTGGAAAATTATTTCATGGCTACAACAGGGTTAATATCTTAAATCTACCCTAATAGCACGGAACGTTCCTGGAACGTTCCGCGGGCACCTTCGGAACGTTCCAGCGGAACGTTCCCGGAACGTTCCCGGGAGGTATAAAATGTCCGCCGGTTGGGAACGTTCCAAACATAAATTACCGTTATTTTTATTATTATCAATAAATATCGCGTAAACCGTTAGTGATAGGTCAACATCGATGTCAGTTTATGATATGAATATCATATTATAGATAGTATATGCGGTACTCAACATTCAAAAATGACATCCGTTTTCACCTATCTCTTACGGTTCACGAGATAATGGTTGTTAAAAATAACAATAATGGAAGGTTCCCCTCAGGTCCCAATGGAACGTTTCTGCAACGTTCCCAAGCGGCGGACATTTTACACCTCCCGGGAACGTTCGTGGAACGTTCCGAAGGTGCCCGCGGAATTTTCCGTGCTATTAGGGTAGTCAGGGCCAAGTCTGTTTCACAGCTCTTGATTGCAGCGCCATCAACTTGGCTGTGCATCTGTTTTCAGTCGGGCTCCATCTTGAACCTCTTGAACACAAGTAGGTTGATTTGAGGTTGTGTTGGCGAGTGTTTTTGTGATTTCTTCTATATTAATTATTAAAGTGTGATTGAAATTATCAAAAATGCCGAAAGTGAAAAGCACTTGTCGCGTTCAAAATTTTAATTAAAATTGGTTTAATAACTCCTTGTTTATTTAATAAACTATACATTATTTTACAGAATTATACTTTCTGAAATATTGTTTACAGAAAAGTAGCTGTCCAGTTAACTGATCCTTTAAAGATCAGAAATGAAACTAAAAATTAAAATCTAAAATGTAGATTACCTAAAAATCAAATTTCAAATACTTCAATATTTTATTAATTAAGTAATTGTAAATAATGTTGTTTAAAATTAAGTTTACCAGTTCTGTCAAGATCATCTTTTTTCAATTTATATTATCGAATCATCTAATTGCTTTCATTTAGTTTCATGTAAATTTGAATTTGCGCGCCGAACTCTAATAATATCGATTGTCCGTCTCTTCGATTCATTCTTTGGTAATGCGGCGACTTCGCTATAATAAAACATGTGAATTTCGGGGTTGAAAATTGCAAGCGTCATTCTGACTCCCTTTGAAAGAAGTTTATTTCAGTGCGATATTACAATGTGACTTTTTTGACAATTTGAAGTGCAAAGTAAATCCTCTTGGAGAAAAAATAAGTTCTTCCATGTGTTTTACCTGATTTTAAACTTTGGAAATATACCATCAATTACGTTTCACATGTTAGCATAGGTCTCCACTAATTCCAAAGATTGGGATGGCAACCGAAAGATGAAGTTGAAGACGAATAAGCCGGTTCAGGAATAAGATTTTTCTTAAAATGTTTAGTTACTTTTAAAATGTTTCTTTTTTAAAATAAAACATTTATAATTATAATGTGGCTGAGACCAGAAAAATAAGTAAAGCCAAGTTGGGGCCAAGTCGGTCGGTAAGTTAGGCTCTGGCCGAGTTAGGCGTTTCATTTGTGGTTTTGTCCTGTCTAAATCCCCAATTTGGGGCCAAGTTTTTCCTACTTTGAGACCAACTGGCGCCAAGACAAAATTTCCACACGGGTACTTAGAAAATTCAACATTTTAATGTTTTTCGTGTTAGCATTGCTTATTACAATTCAAATTTTTGAGACTTGTGTCTGATAGTTCTTTTTTTATTTAAAAAAAGTACTTCCACCTGGATGATAAATTGTATGTGGAGTAAAGAAAACAAAATAAAAATGTTACTTTAGTGTAAAGAACCCTCTATAGTTTATGATTATTTTTAAAAAAACACACACACCTACAAATGTAAATTATGATATTAGTTATTCAATGTAATGATGCTATAACTATTATTATGCAATAACTAACTGATGCAATCTTGCTATATAGGCGTAATCATAATACACTTTTAAAAGAAGCATATTAAGCAATTGAAAAGGCATCCATTTAGATTTTTGCACAATTTAGGTGATGAGCACACTTTTGATTGCACTGTGGGAGACAAAAAACAAATCTTTCCGTTATTATGAGGGTCATACTGAATACAAGAGGTAAAACTTTTTTTAATTCGTGTTTTTCTGCATTTTATGGTGTTTCTTAATAGTTATAGACACGCTTATTCCGAAACTGGTTATATTTTTCTCGCTCCAGCAATATTTACAGACATATTTAAGTTTGAAGGTTCATTCTTTACATAAAGAATGAATAAATCAGGTTTTACTGTAAATATATATGTTTTGCCTTGTTAACAAAATTGAACAAAACATTACAGAAAATACATTAGACATTGGGGCCATTCACAAAATACGCGTTTAATTTTTCAGGAACTTTAATTACCCCCCCCCCCCCAACTGCGTGCTGTTTTTTCCATTGTTCTTAATATGATGAATGATATTTTGACAGATTCCCTCCCCTCTGAACATTTCACGTATTTTGTAAATGAATCCATCAAATATTACATTATAAATATTATAGAACAAAATCAATAATCTCACATAGTTTTATCTTAAAATTGAATGATGAAAACGGTCCTTACGACCGGTTCTAGTTTAGGAGATATTCGCATTTTTCTAAATCGAGGTCAAAATGATTATTTTCAGGTTTGAGTAAGGGATGATACTATGACCTGTACTAAATCTATTGGCTCTATACTCATGTCCCCAAAGAAACCGTAAGTGGGTATGTTTCATGGTCGAAGTAAAAATATAACACTTGCGTTTATGGCACTCGCCAATTTTAAATTCGTTTTCCTCGAAATTTGATCCTCGATTTTTGGGTAGAAAATTAATCTTGTTTGTTGAAAATTCAACTTTCTCTTGAAAATTCAACTATTTGGTAGAAAATTCATATATTTTGTTAAAAAGTTTCCTTCGTGGGTAGAAAATAGTGTAAAAGTGACGTTTTTGGAAGTTTATTTTTTGATTGTGAATCAATTTTTGCTTATTTTGCAATAAATTTTTCAATTTTTGCTTAGTTTGCGAAAGTTATTCATGGAACAATGGATTTCGTTTCAATCTTAATTTAAATAATTTAAATAGAGACTCTCTCTCTCTCTCTCTCTCTCTCTCTCTAAAAATCCATTATTATTTTGATTTCCTAATGAGTTATGAAGATTGACCATTTTAGACGCATCACTGACCGTCTTAGACCTGCTTCCCCTATGGCCAAAAAACGGGCATTTGACTCTTTGACCCCGTTTTACTCAATAATTTACTCAATGAACACCGAAATATCCGGGCTGAGCTGTTTATTTATTTGGTAACCCTGTATAAGTTGGACTTTTTACTAAATCATGCCCTATTTGAATTGGAGTCAGTCACATGAAACACTATATACAGAACAATAATAAATGTGCAGAATTATGGCATAAGGGCATCTGGCGCGCAGCCTGACCATACCAAACACAACAAAACCGATTATGCAACGTGCAATGCATGTATCATTCAAGGTAACAAAAAATTACATCTGTTTTGTGCAGGAACATATCTTTACCGCTTTCGTTGCCCGATTACGGAGAACTGAAGCATTATTAAACCTATTGCAGATTCTACTGTATTATCATAATATGTGGGCGTACACATGAAAAAGGCCCTTATGGCCGGTTCTAGCTTAGGAGATATTCGCGTTTTTCTAAGTTGAAGTACAAATTATTATTTTTGGTTTTTAGTATGGGATGGCACTGGGACCTACAGTGAACCTATTGGGACTATAGTCATATTCAGAATGTAATCGGAAGTAGGTATATTCAATGTTTAAAGAAAAATTATGACATGTTTGCTTATGGCACTCACTAAGTTTAGATACTTAAGAAATCTATCCAGCGAATACGTTTTGTAATTTTTCCATAACAAAAAGATAACAATGTTCTATAACAGTTTGTTACATTTATACTGTTAGAAATTTCTATAGCGATTTTACTATAAATTTAATAGAAGAAATATGCATATACGTGTAGTAAATTTAATATACCATCATCTTGTAAAATTAATATACATGTATAGTAAAACACAGTGCGTGAAAGTTGGAAGTTCTTTAATGCACCCAAATCTGGTCAAATATTTAAAACTAAAGTAATAATCTAGAATTCATCGATTAAATTCTTATTTTTAATCAAAGGGCAGCGTACGGGTGGAATGTTCTTCAAAATTCACTGTAAATATCAAAATTTTAACGTGAGAACCGCTGCTTTTAGGTTAGGTGTCTTAATATTTCGCTGAATTGAACTTTTCCACTTAAAACCCAGTATAATTGAGGTCTAAATAGAAAAAAAATATTATGCTTCATCATTTAGAATTGAAAATTACTGCCATAATTATTTTTAATTTGTTGAAAGAGAAATTACCTACTTTTTAGATTTAATATACAAATGTATAGTAAATGTATATTAAAATTGCAAACATTTTTAACAGTGTAGATGGCAAAGCTGCTCCAGAACCAAAAGGCTACAGGGTTACTGAACATTATTCCTATTGAGTTACGTAATTGGTCCAGAACTGTGAGTAGGAACTGTTGGTTTCAAAATACGTATAGGAGTACAATTTTGAATAAAAGTTACTTTTGACACTGTAATAGTAGAAGCATCTAGTTATACAAAAGTCACAGATTTGTTACAGAAGATTTACAGATTTTTACAATTTTCTGGGACGACATATTAATAATTCTTCATTAATATTTATTCGCTGTTGATCGTTTTAATTAGGACGGAAATATTTAAAATGAAAAAAATATTATAAACAATTAAAAATTTGTTTACTCGATTTTGTATCTTCAATATTTCTGAAATCATGCTAAATTCTAATGAGATTTGTCTTCATGACAGAATAATTTTGATCTGTATTTGCAAATGCAACAAATTTACAACCGCCAACGTCTCACGTCACTATTTATGTTCTGAGAGCATTTACGATAAACTATGATTTCTTCCGGGTAACGAAAATTAGTATACAGTACCACTAATTTTGTGTCTAAAAACGTATTTGCTATCACAAGCAATAAAATCATTTTTTCCCCTATATCGCAATGTTTTATTTTTACTGAAATAAAGATCTTTACAGTATTTTGACAGATATATTCTAATAGTAAAGTAACTTTCATGGTCAGGCGCTTGAATGATCAATGTATACGAAGCCGCAATTAACATTCATTACCCATACAAGTCGAATTCAATTAAAGTAAACGAGAAACTGAGGCAGCATCAGCAGTCAATACTAATGCGTAGATTTGCAATTATTTTAATTAAAAATATTTAAAAATAAAATATTGACAAAAATAAGTGGCTTTATAAAAATACTTGAATCATTTTTGTACGTTTGAGTATTTTATGGAGAAATAAGAAACTGCTAATTTTATAAAATGATATGAGTATACTTTTTTTCTGTAGATTTTACAGAAATTCTGTTTGTAGTAAGATTTGAGGGCGTTTTGTATGATTTACAAAAATCATTTCAACATGTACAGAAAATTCCAGTAAAGCCACAATTTTTATGAATTAATTAAGCTACAATTGTGTAAAATTGGCAGTAGTTTTCTACGGTTTTTCCGTTTCAATTGTTTTAATCAAAGTTGAATAGAATTATTATATGCTGATTGCGAGAAACTTAACCATTATAGACAATGAGATTTTCGAGAAAAAAAACATTCCAAACCGGCTAAAATAGGTTTTTTAAATTATGTTTAGTCCTAGAGAATATGGAAAACTTAGAGGCCAAGGAATTTATTTGTGATGAGCATGCATTTTAAAAACAAACAGCTCCTACCTGAAGTTTCGCTATGCGACATTGGGCCATGATAAAAAAAAAAGAATTTCAAAAATCTTTTGAAAATATATGCAAAGCAGGTAAAAATATTTAATAATATAGGAAAAATGATTATTATCCAGATTTATCTGATCTTGGCGTCAGATCGTTTCAAAATATCTTCTCATTTTATTAATTAGGATCAAGCGTCAGCGGGCATTTTATTAAAAAAAAAACAATATGAAAAATAGTGATCCTTATTTACTGTTATCTATAATCAACGTTGATAAATTGATTTTTACTTATACAAAAATCTTTGTAAGTATAAAATTAATCATTTAAGCCTGTATTTTGAATCTTTTAAATAAATATTTTAGAGTTTCATCCTGAAATATTTGAAGGGATATTTGAAATCCTTGACTCTAAAATATGTAACCCTCTTTCCGATTATTATCTTTTTCAACTCAATATGATTGATATCTTTGAATCTAAAATAGTTTTAACAAATTGTTAATAGTATTTAGCAACTATTCATTTCAAATTTGTAGTTTAAGACAGGTGAATTATCAGAAATTTTAGCTACTTTTTTATTTATAATTTCTAAACCAAGTGGTGTAAAAATTTTTAAACGTTAGTAAATTTTTGTTTGATATCAGTACAGTGAACCCCTGATTTATGGCTCCTTGATTTCGTTACAGGAGCGTTGCAATAAGGCGCTGTACCCTAGCGGACTACCTGTGTAACTGCGTCATGATCCCATGCGCTGCGATACACCATCTGGTGGCAGAATTTGAAACCTTCAAAACCAGGTAGATTTTGACATATTGCATGGGCAATCCCAGAAAAATACTGTTTATTCAAAAATAGACAATAGATAATGCTTCAAAATTGATTTAAAATTAAGGCAGAAGTTTATTTTGTTATTTAGAAAATTCTATTATGGAATTTTGCCCGCGAAAAACAAAAAGCAAAGAGTTTTTCTGCGTGTTTGGCTGTTCATTTACAGCGGGAAAATATGAAAGGCTGTGATTTTTGCGTTTTCCTAAAGTCGGTGTATAATTGATCAGCGCATAGCTTGAGAAAATGCATTAAAAATGGGAAAACCTACAACTGACACCATGGTAGTTTGTTCCTTGCACTTTAAAAGCGAAGATTTTTACGGCTCTGGTTCAAGTAAGTATTCGTTAATATGCCAGCTGAAATAAATTAAAGTATTTATAAATGATAACATTGTAAATTATTAGTATAAAACATCATAATTATATTCCATTTCTTATAATTATGCGTCAAGAACCTTAACCTCAAAAGAGCAACATCTTGTTTCTATTGATGACGACCGTTTCCATTTCAAATCATGCAGAATGGTCCAGGTTAGGTTTCATAATAAATTTGTACCTCCCCCCCTCCCTTTAATTCATGGGGATCACTTTTTACATTGGATTTTTGTAAACAATATGCAATGATTGACGCCAAACTATCATCGCCTTCTTTTCCACAAAAAAGGTGTCTCCGCTTGTAGAATTTGTTCACCTTCAACGAACTTTCTACACGAAGGTGTAGACTTCGTAAATGCGCGAATTTCACCAATAGTGAACTTCATTAAAAAAATATTTGTAATAATTTGCAATGATTTTCGCACGCTACCGAGGCTTCTATTCAACATCTACCTGGAATAGCGGCCATATTGAAATTATGTCGATGGTGGCGCACCCAAGAATTCAGATCCGGCCCCTCATATGCGAACTAATCAATGTGGCCGCGGATGACATATTAAATACGCGTAAAACATCACGAAAAACAGCAAAAAAATAGCGTTCAACTGTGATGATCGTCCCACTGAATAAATAAGTAGCTCTGATGAGCAAAGTACTTCCTGACTCCTAAATATTTTCTCCAATAATGGAATTTGCACGTCAATATCGAAAATAAACAAGTTTCGGAGTGTATCGTGTCAGTGGTTGTGACTCCAAAGAGAATAAAAATCTCAAACATAGTGAGTGGTTGAGAAATTTAAATGTGAAAGATTATAACGTCAAGAATTAACTTGTCTGCTTCTTGCATTTTAATGATAGTAATTACTAGTTTCCAGGTTGTTATACTAAATATTAATTGAATAAATAGTATTTAATATTATTATTTAACGAAAATATATCCGTTGTGATATCATGTTTTTAATGTTTCACAGCGCTAAACGAAAAGAAACGATCTCCCAAGCGAGACGATATTCCTAGGCCTTGTAATGTACAAATAGGAAAAATAAATAAAAATATGCCAGTATTAATTATTAACCTTCCTGTTATTTCGTGAAGTTCTGAAGTTAAAGCACTACTTTGGAGGCACAATGAATATATTTCAACTTTTTCAAGAGATTTTATGGTAGCTACGCACATTACAATCACACCAGAATTAAGAATATTTTGGCCTTCGATAATATTTCTGGATGCAGGTGTATTTGTTGCGTAAGTACACAAACTATTTAAGTCCAAAATACCATTTTATAAACTTAAACATACTTTTTTATTAAATTATTGCTACTACTCCATATCATCCATATGGCTTCCGCGGTCATGTTTATATGACACCGCAGCGCCCCTTTTGGCGCGGTGGCTGTTTTCATTTCCAATAGCGAATATGCACTACGGCGAGCTCGCGTCGACCAGCAGTGGGGCTCCGATGTCTGAAGCCAACTGAAGCAGATGGGACCAGGGTTGGTAACGTATTATACGTGGGTTTCTACGCGTATATTACCTCTCAAGTTTTTTACGTGATTTGACGTATATTCCCTTCTAAAAATAATTAATTGAACACGATTCAGAACGATTCACAGCTGTCAAAACTTCAATCGTTTTCAATCGTTCCTTATCAGTGTAACATTTTTTAATCGATTGCAATTATTTTCTATTGTGTATGGAGGTTAGTTTTCCATTCCTAATGTCCCTAATTGTTTGTAATCGGGGCGGCAATTTAGGTGGAAACCGGCGTTTGTTTTCTCTGACGAAAAATAACCTAAAATAGAACACATTTTTCTTCGCGTCCTCGCGGTGTGTTGGGCATTTTTTATACCTTTTTGTCCCGTTTCTAAGTGTTTTTAAGGTTATAAAGTGATATACATGGATGTTTTTCGAAATTCGCAACAATTTACAATACTACTATAAACATTGGCTACAAGGAAGTCGACGGGGAGAGAAGAAAATAATTTCCGAATCCGATTTCAGACAGAAAAAAATCTTGAATTTCGAAATGCACAAAAAAAGACACATTTTTTATAGTCTTATTTTCA
>CAKNWU010077381.1:0-13394 GCA_932072015.1 Andricus quercustozae
CTAATTCATTTGCCATGTATTCTTATAGTGTCAAAAACTATGCATTTGAAAAATATAATATTCTCAATGATATAATTGCATTGTTTCGTGTTTCAAAACAATTTCACAGTACTGAATTTTTCTTAATATTTCAGCAATGAAAAAAGTTTGGATAATAATTGTATTATTTTCATTAAAATATTACAGCGTTAATACTTTTAATTTAAAACAAATTTTTAGTATATTTTTTAAGATAGAAATATTTTCAATTGAAATGTTCTTAATAGTCACTTCTCTACATACAGAAGTTTAATGGGTGCACCCATTAAACTTCATACTTAACAAATGTGATTTGTGATTTTATGGATTATAATAAATTTCTTATTTTCATAAAATCACATTAAAATTTTATGCTTCATTTGATAAGTATGAAGTTTAATTGGTGTGCGATTTCTGCACGGAGAAAATTTGTTCATTAAAATTTACCCAATCAGTTAGGTAAATGGAGGACAATACTGCATTTAGATCAAGTTTACACTTATTTTAGGATTTAATACAAATCAGAACTATAAATAATACAAAAGAGTTATGTAAAATCTCAAGTCGAAAAGTTAAAATTCTGATATTTAATAATTGCTATAAGTGTTATATTATTTTCGTACCAGTATATTATAAAATAACGCAAAGTATTGCCAATTTTTATCAAATTGATGATATAAAGTTTACTTTTCTGTGATATTAACTAGTCACTTAAAAGAATGTATAGATTGCAGAATTTTTAAAGAGATTTTCACTCTCATTAGATGAGGAATTACACAACAGTAAGGTAAAATGAGAGTCGCTAGGGCCGTCAACATTCTCAGGGCTGAAGATTAAAGCCAAGTCCCCCGTAGACATTTTAACATTTTTAAGTTTCGGTTTATTTTGTAGAATTTGAGAAAATATTCAAATATATAGACCATCCTTCTCTCTCAGTAGATGATACTTATTAAGTCACTAAATAAAAGTAGAATGTATTTAAAAATTGAGGTATAAAGATGCGGGTGATGAAAAAACATCGGACTGCTCTGGACAACTGACTTCGAACTTCGAAGCGGGAGATCCCCGAAGACTTATGCTTGAAAACAAGGTTGAATTTATAACGAAAAAATATGAATTTTCTGCCTAAATATTTGAATTTCTCATAAAAGAGAAAATGTTTTCTACAAAATAAGTGAATTTTCGACCCAGAAGATTAATGCTCTACCAAAAAAGAATAATATTTAAGAAAATACAGGAATTTTCCATCAACATTTTTTATTTTTAATGGAACTTTCAACCCAATAGTTGCCTCTTCAAGCAGAAAGGTTGATTTTCTACCAGAAAAGAAAATAGATTTCAAACATAAATGGATGAATTTTCAACTAAAAAACATACATTTTTAAAAAGTATAGAATACTTTAATTTTTAGTTAGAGAAATAATTTTTTAAGTGAATAAAATGAATTTTCAACTGAACATCTGCATTTTTTACCAACAAGATTAAATTTGTATGAAAAAGAATCTCGACAAGAAATTGAGTTAAATTTTTAGTTTAAAAAATCAATTTTTAATAAGAAAAAACTATTTTTTAACCAAAGAAATTAAATAAAATACATGAATTTTAACTAAAAAGGTTTATTTTCTACAAAAAAGACAAACTTTCAACAAAATACATAAATCTTTAACTGAAAAAGCTAAATTTTCAACAAAAAATACATTAGTTAAATTTTCAAGGAAATAAATAAATTCTCTACCCAAAAGATTAAATGTCTATAGAAAAATTTCAAAACAAAATTGAGTTGGCTTTTTATTTAAAAAAAAGTTATTTTCAATCAAAAAACTAATTTTGCACCAAAAGATAGAATTGTAAGTAAGTGGAAAAAGTTGTTATTCATATTGAATTCACTGGAGGAATTTCCACGCTATAATAAGGAAACTCCTGTAAATCATGTACAACGTTCTCAAATAATATAAGATTTTCTGTAAAATCTATCACAAAATGTTGGAAAATGAACCGAGTTCTTTTTCTAAAGGAAAGATAATTAGTGTGCGCATAGCACGCATAATTTTCTATTATTTATAAAAAGTAGGCCATGCAAAAGTTTAAAGTATTTAAAATGAAATAATTAAAAGTTGCAAGGTTAAAAAATTATCCAATGTTTTTATTTACTTCCTACAAATTTATAAGCCAGCTTATTAATAAAATGTTACTATAACAAATTTCGATGAAACGGGGACCAGATAATTTTTTGGTACGGCCCTGTCGTACTCGTACTTTAACTTTATAGCCGAGATTTTTTTCTCGATATTCCAACTGTTAGGTTAGCCGTGAGGTTTAGTTGTTAGCGATAGAACGCGTCAAACGTAGCTTAGGTGGTTCGAAACCCGTCACAGCGTTTTCGATTTTTAATAGCGTTAATATTGTTAAAAACGAGCGACTATATCCGTATGTTATGTATCGTAATTTAATGTAATTGTTTAAGTTAAATTGTGTATATATGTACCAACAATACACTTATGAATTGTATGACATGTGTGAGCATGTGTTTCTTAGTAGGGGATGACCGAGCTTCCACAGAATCTGTTTATAGCAAGAATGTTTTTTGTTTGCTGGCGCACGAAATTTTACATGACTGGGATCTAGAATTCACATATATAGAGAGGCAGACTTTGTTTTCTATGATTAAAACTGTACCTAACAGTTCGACTTATTTTACCTGTGTGTACGTAGAGAAGTGACTATTTATTAAAAACATTTCAATTGAAAATTTTTTTATTGCAAAAAAGCGCGCGCTCTACGACGCACGTGCATTTCACCAAGTCCTCTTTTGGCCCTCAAAACATGCAAAAGTGGAAATTTGCGCACATTTTGAGGACTTAAATAGGACTTGGAATATATTGAAATAAATCCTCTTTTGATCCTCCTAGGTTCTCGAAAATAGAGAATTTGGAGGATAAAAGGAGGACCTATATTTCGACTCGGGTTGCCACAGTGTACGATAGAAATGCAACCACGGGCCAGCGAAACCTTCGTGTGCCTTAAATACACGTAGTCCCGGTTAGAAGACGTGCATTGGCATGAATTAAAATGATAACAAATATAGCGAAAAACGACATTCTTTTGATTTCAAAGTGTTGTGAATCTGGTCGTGGAAGTAATTGCTCGAGATTGACTTTAATCCACTTTAAGTCAAATAGAATTGTTCTGGATTTAAATGTAGACAATTATACTTTACAGAAGGAATTAAATTGACTTCAACATTCGTCTTCGCCTCACATAGTTAACTAGGATCAACTTGCCTTCAGTTCACTGTTAAAAATTGCCTGAAACTTTAGTCAGTTTTCAATGACTTATGTCACTGAAATTTCATGAACGTGGCTTTGAAAATTAATAGGAAACCATACTCATCAATTTTCAGTGACACGAAACTTAATTTTGAAGTAAAAGTTATTGAAATTTCATAAAATTGACTCTGAAACCTGTTTCAATTGCTTGTACATAAAATATTATTGGTGGCTCAATAAATTTCACTGTGGTTTACGTAAATTTTATAAACATGCATTGAAAATGAAGTAACATTTTTTTATTAAATTTAATAAACCTAAATGAAAATATGAACAAAGTTTAAAAATAATGCATGAAATTAAATTCAGAAGCATTGTATGTGATACATTTTTCTATCGATTACTACATTTTTGTAAAATTCTTAAAATAGTTTCAAAACTTACATTCAAATTTCAATAAGGCTATTTAAATTTCAGTGCTGCATAAAATTTTAATGTGTTTTTCACTAACCGTAGTGTAAAAAGCTTCACTAACATTTTCATGAAATTTCATGACCTTACTTCTAACAGTGTTTCTAACTACTTTAAAAAAATTCAAATGTATTTATTTATTGGCAGAAATTATCATGGAGTAAAACAGGTTTACAGTGAGACGAAAATAGTTGAGGTTAATATGAATTAAAACGATAACAGCAGAAAACGACATTCATTTGGATTCAAAACATTGTAAATTCGACGATATTTGAAATGATTACAACCTATTTCAGTGCACTCCTTCTTACCGGGTTGTCCCAAGACTGACAGCTCTTTGCAACCATCTCGCAAGTGCCTGGGCATGTTTTCGGCATGAAGGTATGACTTCCAGGCTACGAACCACCGATGGCTTCGCACCTCCGATAGCACCGACCACAAGGACGATTATTGTTACTGAATATTCTGAGTACAATCCCCACAACTCCCTTATAAGATCGCGATACCTCTGCCCCTTTTCCTTATCCTTGATTGTGATAATGCTGTTGTCGGCCGGAGCCGAGAACTAGATCACGAATATAGTTCGTTTCTTGAAGTCAAAGAAAACGATATCTGGCCGGGAGTCTAAATGTGTCTAAATTTCTAAAATTAGAAATCTTTGAATTCACTGAGAAGTGCCGCATAAAACTTTTAAACTGTTTTTTTGCAAACAATCCACCAAGAAAGTAAGGACTACCATTCTTCTGAATGATGTTCAGAGTGCATCATCAATCTAGTAGACTGCGAGGATAATGTTGGAACAAAAATACATATATATTGCAAATGAACGTAATGGACACGCATGCGCACTTTAGAGATAAGTAACTTTGCACACCGCAATCATTACTCATGTGATTGCATTATTTGCCTTTAGCTCCTTGCACTCGTCTACATTTCGTACTACGGCTCGTGCTGCAAATTTCACACTAATTCTCAATAGCCTTTTTTGTGCAATTTTATCTGAAATAACTATTCTCTGTTTAAATATCTTATAGTGTGGTAAAGTTTTTTTTCGCTCCACGCCAGACTACTCCTTAAAACTACCTTTTAATGTTCTCCTATATATAATTACATTTTTTAAATTTTGGTTTTCGTTGTTGAATAACTTTCAAAATTGCCAAGTATCTGGAAATTAACTCTATTCATCCCATTCATGCGGGTCTTTTTTCTTTTGTAACCCTGGATTTTGTACACAATATTGCACTAATTTTTTACCCCGCGCGACAAAACAGACGAAGTACTCTGCAATTAAAAGCTGTAATTAATTCGGAGAGTTCCGTCTAACTGCGATTGCAACTTCCGTCGCGTGCCATAGTGGCCTAACTTGAAGTGTCTAGACACGCGGCAGCAGACGCTGTTCCTGTTATTTAACAATTAAATGCCTGTCTTAATCGGATGGAATTAGCTGTTAGGAGCACTGAAAATTCTCGTGGAAACTTGGAAGTATCACTGAAAATTTTTATTTCTCTTTGAATCGCTCACGAGTCTATTATGCTTATATTATTTCAAAGTTTTCACATTCATATTTTTTCGTTGCTTGCTTATTATAGGATGTTTATAATACTCGGGAAATATTGACTCACCCTTGAGACTCTCAGAGGAAGAAATATTACAAATTAATGAAGAAAAGATGAGTCATTTATCAGCGAAGATACTTAAACAAGAATCCCAGATCTTGCTCTGAGTGTGCCTTATAAATAACAGTCGTAGTTGGTAGTTCTCCGCAGTACATCTAGTTACTGTATAACCCTTCCACTGTTCTCTGAAAACCGACAGCAGTTTCTAACTGCAACTATTAATAAAGCGCACCCCATTATATGCTACCGAGTAAGTCTGCAGTAGAAATGGTATTGTTTGTTCAGACCAGGAGCGTAATTACACTCTGCTCATCAATTTTATTATAACAATACAAATATTTACACAAAAAATGGGCACAACCTCATTGCGCGCGCGCTTTGCTTCGCTCGCAATTTTGAGCGCGCCTAGGGCGCACACCTGTTGTATCGCGCGCTTCACGCTCGATAATGTATTTGCCTCGCGCTACGCGCTCGATCATTGTAAATCCCCCACATGATTGCATAGGACTTTTAAAATTAAAGTTCAAACCATCGCCAAATGACATTTAGTGATTGGGAATTCTCTTTTATTGGTAATGTCATTTTTCACGATTAAAACAAAACCTACGCTCCTTATCAAAAAATTATTAATAACAAATTTGTAGCTCTGTTTTGGGTGAACAACTTCTATCTATTATTTTGTTAGTAGCTTATGTCGTTTGTCCAACAATGTTATTTTTTATTTTTAATGTTGTTTTTTACGAATAAAACAAAAACGACACCTCAAATCAAAAAGTGTTTCATAACGAATTTGTAGATCGTTTTTGGGTTCACAATTTTTTTATTCATCTTTTTTCTTATCTTGCATCGTTTGATCGCAAGATGGAATTTTTTATTTTTCATTATTTGTTGTGCAATCAAAATTTGAATTTTCGAGTTTTCAGGAAAATTAAAAAAGTTGTTATGATTATCTTAAAGGGCTTTCAAAAAGCGACATTTTTCTTCTCTAGACTTTTTTTTCATATCGTGCATTGTTTGGCTTAGAGTTTTCATTTTCGTTTGTTTTTTTGAATTTTGAAAATGCTATAAGTCTGATAATTTTCTGTTTATCGAAACAAGTCGGAAAGATAAATTTTTCGAATTTCCAGGTACTACGAGTAGCCGTAAATGGAATTTTTAAATCTTAAAAAAAATGTTCTCAAAAATTATGAAAATGCTCTCACTTTTTGAATTTTTATCCAAAATATCACAATACAATCTGATCAATGGTTCTAAAGTTATCAAGCCTACACGATACTGCAGACTACACTGTTAGAAAAATTCTGAAATTTCAGGCAGTTTTCAATGACTTATGTCTCTGAAATTTCATAAATTTGGCTTTGAAAATTTGAAGCAAAAGTTATTGAAATTCCATAAAATGCCAATGCATTTTTTCTCAAGCCTGTCTATTCACGCAATACTAGCTTGGCGCTACACTGGCGCTATCTAGTTTTGTTACTTGTTTGATTCAAACCTTTCTTCTGTCTAGTCCCAGTCTTGGCGCTATCTAGGAGTTCCTTACGAATTTCAATATATGAAGACTATCCAGATTTTAGCTAGTTTCTAGACAGAATCACGGTTTGGACTTAAAGAAAAATTGCAGAAGTGATTTCAGAAACTAATAATTTTGGTATAAAAGATTTAGGAAATTACAATACATAATTGCAGAAATGATCAAGTAATAATTAAAAGTACACTATTACATATTTAAGATAATAAAGAATAATTATTTAAGGTGATTGAAGTCTGAATATACGAACTGTATTCTTAACAACGATTTTTTATAATGAATGTTTGAAAACATTTTCTTCCAATTGAAGTATATAGTAAAGTTATAATAAATTTATATTAAGTTTATAATAATTACAATATGTACTTAAAAATAACGTAAAAAGTAAAAAATGACATATTTCAGACCAAATAAAAAGACCTTAATGATGCTAAGAAGAATTTTTTACTAATTCAACGTTTCGAGAGTCAAATGCTCTCCTCATCAGAAACAGGAATCCAAATCAAATATAAGTCCTTAGGGAAATTGGAAAAAAACAAAATGTCGAAGTCAACAAAAATGCATGCTCTTAAATTGCATCTCAAGTGTTCTAAAGTTTTATTATTTTAACTGTTGATATATTAAAAAGTAATGAGGTCCAGTATCACGGACACATTAAAAAATTCTTTGAAAAATTTAATTTTCGTTTTAAATTTAAAAAGGAAGACAGAACGAACGTTCTGCTCCATGGTAAGGGTTAACATCAAGCAACTTGATCAAGTTAATTACTCAAGATAGAACAGGTGAAAGGCAAAATGGAAAAAAGAATGAAAAATGCGCATAACTTGGTAAATATAAACATTTGAATTAAATATTCCGCAGTAATGTTAGAGTACACCTGCTGGGGAGTATTTTTTCTCTCTTGAAAATTTTCGAAAAAATGAATTTCTGTACAGAAAAACAGCTTTTAATTGTTCTGGTATTTCTTTAATCAATGTTTTCTCTAAATGAATCAATTCTATCAAAAAATTATATAAAAATGAAAATATGCATCTTTCGAAGTAAACCAACTTTTCTTTGAAACTTTTTCCTGTAAAATCAACATCAAGAAATTTTAACTGAAATTCAGGCAACTTTGCAGGTGTCTTAAAGCCTTTTTCAATCCAGCTAAGTGCCTTAAAATTCACAGGTTCTCTTTATATGTCATCTTCTACATGTATACATGTATACTCTGACTTTTAAGGCACCCATTTTTACGTTCTTCAGAGTAAGTAGAACCCGTGTGGTGAAAAATTTTCCTTTTTCCGATGATTATATCATTTATGTCATGGGCTCTTGGTCTAACTGTTTCTCGTGGTCAGCATTCTGAGCGCACAAAAAGTACCATTAACTCAGGTTTACAACGTTCTTCCGAACTATTACTTCTAAATTCGTACCATTAACTCAATTTTTGACTAATAATTAAAATTTCAATACATTTGTTTTGGTCATATTTGAAAATATTGTGGTTAAATTCTTCCTTGAAGGTGCAAAATGTTAAACATTCCTTTGAATAAACGTTCTAAGCGAAAGAAGTTCAAAGCGGATTTCGCCGATTTTCTCGGTTCCAGCGGATTCTGAGTTAACGGTGTTCTTCAAAAATAGGGCAGTATATAAATAAAGTTTCCAAAAATTTAAGGAAGTGAAAAATTGCCAAAATGTTCAATAATTAACGGTAATTTATTAGTAATTTGTGTTAACTTATCGTTTTGTGTTGGTCTAATCTAATCCCAATTACTAATCACAATCCATCTGTCGAGTGTCAACTCCTAAAGCAGATTGTGAAGTTATGTTAGTGTACATGATTTAAGCTCTCCAGGATAGTAATTTTGTATCGAAAAGCGCAGGCATAGCTGTTAATAAAAGTGATCTTGCTGAAAATGCGCAAACACAGCCAACTTCACACTCATTCGTAATACCAGTACCAGTACCTCCCGAATTTTACACGGAATTTGATTTCACATATCTATCAAAAAGTCAGTTCTATGTTTGTAGAGCGAGAGAAAAGTTACAGTTTAGTACTAGCTAAGCATTCATACCGTTCGATGACGCTGATTCCCGTTAAACTGCTAACTCCTTAGCGGAGCGAAAGTTCTTTCGACTCTGTCCATAGGAAAGCAAGTAACAGAATTTTCTATGTGCACATACACGAGGATTGCTTTGACACTCGCAAGTTGTAAAGAGCAATTTTCTTCTCGGTATACAGTGGTAATAAAGTAGCATTTTCATTCACTTGTGAAATGACAAGTCTTTTTCTCACTGCTAGGGAATGGTCTAATTCCTGCACACTATACAAGACTCGAGGAGCGAAAATTCTGTGCATACGAGGGAAAACGACTATTTCTTTGCAAAGTATTATTTAAATGTGCAGCAGTTTAGTTTCGTTATGACTATGAACCCGACTGCGAATAAAAATAATACGTCATGATGTACTGTAAGGGAAATACAGAGAATGCAATGCATGCATTATCATGATACTTGTATACTGGAATAAAAAAGTGATTCAATAATTTCTAGTATTTATCGAATTAAAGTAAATATAAGAGATATGGCATGAACACATAATTTTTATATTTTAATTAGAATATATATTTTTTGGACTACAATTTTAAATTAAAAATGATGAAGAAAATCTCAAATTCACACTCTAACACTCACGGAAATTTCAAGCAATATTCTTTGTTATTACGTTTTCTATTTCGGTAAAGGCACTTTTATCGGCGCCTATACTAGATTCTTAAGAAAAATCTTCGCACGACAAAAAGAGATGAGATGATAGAAGTCGTTTTGAAAGCCGGGCGTGTCGTAATCTAGTTTCGAATGATTCCATTTTCTCGGGGCAATCCTCTGGGGACAAGTAAAGTGATTCGGAATCGAAAGCCACAAAGAAGAAGCACGAGTTTTCCGCATGAAGGAGGATCTAGTATAAGGTCTTACGGCGGACGATATCCGAGAAAAGCCTTGGGACATAATGAAAACTTTTTTAAAGGTTTAAAGTGATGAAGTGGCAATTTTTAAATAATTTGAAATCTATGAGAGACCTTTTATTTTATTAACCGAGCACACTGAACTTTCTAAAATGCCTGATGGTTATTTAAACCCAGAAAGAAAAATGATTTTTTTCGCTAATATAAAAACTAGGAAACATTTTTCTCATCGGTTTTGAAACAAAATTGCAACAGATAATTTGTAAATCATCAGCACGTAAATGGTATGAAATGTAAAGCTATGATTTCGATTTCCTCTTCAAACCATAAATATATGTAGCATCAAAAAATTATCTTTAGGTGGTAAAATTTACCCACAACATTAGGAAGGGTATGATTGCTAGAGTGGTCCTTATTTACTTTTTTATAAATCGTTTGTTCCTACTTGCGATTATTGTGCGAATACCCAAGAATAGAATGTCCTCCAATTTTTAGCTAAGTCGGTTAATTAGATGATGTCATTTGATGTCGACCAGCTGATAAAATTAATTAGAAGATGTTATTATTTGTTGGTAAACTGGTCCAAAATTTATTAAAAGAAACTTCAAACGTTTCGCCCTTCGACAAAGGGCCTCTTCAGTCATAAATATGTATAGCCTAGACACAGAAGACATAAAAAAACTGTCATATTTTATGAAAACGATATAAAAATGACCTTATGCAAAATCCTTTACTATCTTAATGAATCAAGTCATAAGATTCCGGAGTGAGAAAGCTCTTGGAGCAAGTCATTATAGCCGATTTTTTGTGATGTTAATCACTGTAAAAAAAATATGTAAGATTTTTTGTTTCTACCAGAAAAGATGCAGTAGACGATAAAAAGATAAAAATAAAATGACTTGCGTACTGTGTTGGCATTGTCAGGGTGTTAACAATAAAAATGTTGGTGGGCCATCACATCATCCTTTCAGCCTAACAAGAGCAAGTGACATTTCTTGGATACAGAACATTAATGTCGTATATACAAGGTGGTTACAGGATAATTTGATTCGCTACTCAATTGGCCTGATTGGTCTGACTCTCTCTCTTCTTATCTTATCGTAACCATATAGTTGGCTTCTGAAGTATATAAGTTTTCGTTAATTATAAAATAAAACACTTATTATATAAAATAAAAAGCTATTGGTGTTAATTATCAACAGTTATAAGTGTTATTAATTAAATTTAAATATATACCGCTCAGACCTTCAATTTCAGTTCTTTTGTTAACCGAAAATGTATTCTTTGCTATATGAAACATTTCCCCGAATAGTCTTTGTTTTTTATTTACTTCAATACATAGTACATTGACATGTTCAAACTCAAAATGGTGATGCTTCGTATGAGAGTGATATACTAATGCTATGCTTCTATCGTCGTGTTTGCAATCATATTTGTGCTCATTCATTCTAGTATCGATATTTCTTTCTGGTTGGCCAATATAAACAAGTTTACAACCCATGCAGTTAGCACCATAGATCGTATGTGTCTTTAAACCCTTTCTCAACGGATCTTCAACGCTGGTAAAGCATTTGAAACCGTCATGATCAGAACGTATAACAACTTTAAAACCCAATTTTTCAAGCATTATTTTTAAATTATTGCTGTACATTGCTGTATATGCTAAGACCAAAAACTTTTCTCTATTATTATAACTATTTTCAAAATTTGTGACATTATTTTTGTTATAAGTGTTACTACTGTTACTTTTGTTTCTACCATCATTATGTTCTAATATTTTGTTCATGAACTTGGCGATGAAATTTTTAGGGTAATCATTTTCAATTAAAGTTTTTGTGACTAAATCAAGATTCTTATTTTTGCATGTATGGCCAGAAAGTCTAACTGCTCTGTCAACCAAGAAATTAAACACACTGATTTTTATTATAAAGGTGTAAATGTATTAAAATTCAGATACCTTCCCGACCATGTGGGCTTCATATACCAATCGGTGCTCAACTTGCCATTGTCTCTTTTTACTAAAGAGTCTAGAAAGCTTATACTCATTTTGCTCTCTCTCTCTCTCTCTCTCTCTCTCTCTCTCTCTCTCTCTACAGTAAACTTAAGTCTTGCGTTAAATTGTTTGAACTTTTTCAACAAATCATCGATATTGTTCTTATGAACACAAGTTAGAACATCATCCACATAGCGAAAGAAAGACTTTACTTCGTATGGAGCAGTTTTGAGAATACTACTTTCTAGATTTTCCATGATCCAATTGGTTACCGCAGCTGATATAGAAGAGCCCATGAGCATACCAAAACTTTGCCTGTAGAACCTATTGTTGAAAACACAGTAAGCATTTTCAAGACAAAATTAATTTTATGACCTGGTCGACATCAAATAACATCATCTAATCATTTTACACGGTTGGAAGAAAAAACTTAAATATGGAACGAGCCAACAACACAGATGGATTGTTCCAAAGGATTGGGAATGAAGAAACAGTCAACAATTTGAGAAAATGGAGTATATTGAGTAAGTCTTTAGGAGAACTGCAAAATTGTCGGAGATTCCTGCTACGTTGTAGGAATAATGGAATTCTTCCACCATATTTGATAAATTATGTAGTAAAATTACATTTTAATTTTAAGAAAAGTATAAATCAATTTCGCTCTTGCTATATGAGAATGAAAGTAAAAATTTTAAATACAGAGATTAGAGATATCTGTTTGTTGATTAATAGCAATCAGATTTTTAAATTTAATTTAGAAAAAGTTATTTTGGAAACAATGGATTTACGATTATTTGAAGAATTTAGAGATACACAGTTGGTTTATTTAAACATATATGGAAAGGAACTTATTAAAAAGTCAATCATGAAATATGAATGGACATTCTAAAAATATTATAAAGATAAAAATAGGACTTTTAATTCAAAATGGCTATTCAATTTATCGAATGTGACGATTCCAGGCGACGTTGCGTACTATTTGAGTCTTGGACAAAAGTTTAGCACGATACCTGTTAACAAAAGTAATACTATCGAAAGGTCTCTAGCTAATGTCGAGGAAAAAAGGTACATGCTTGATGCGGAATATGTGAATGATACAAGATCAGAAGTTAATTATATCCTCACTAGATATATGTTGAGTAATTTTTCAAATGGTAAGGATTTCGAAAATGTAGATCTGGCTCTAAAATCTAAAAAGTTTATAAAAGATAATGATAATATTCAAGTAACTCGTTCAGACAAAGGTAACTTTACTGTAATTATGGAAAAACAGGATTATAGTAGAAAATGTGAAATTCTACTTGAGGACAAAACTACCTACATAGAAATAAATTCAGATCCAACAAATAAAGTTAAAGAGAATTAAATTCAATTATCGGTAATATGATTAAAACCAATATTTTAAATCAAAATTTAAGTAAATTCTTAAAAAGCTACAATGGTGTTTCGCATAAATTCGATGGGTTACCGAAGATCCACAAACAAGGCACACCTATGAGACCAGTAACGTCCTTCATAGGATCACCTTCATATAATTTATCAAAATTTATTGGCATC
>CAKNWU010077470.1:0-11727 GCA_932072015.1 Andricus quercustozae
ATTGAGAGATTATGAAGGCCATTAATACAGTGGAGAAGCAGGTAGAATTAGGTTAAGCTTCATTTATATTTTGGTACTGTAATAACCTCCATCTCATCTCTAGATTTAACGAGCATATCCCAGGTGACAAACTCTATTGTCAATATTAAATTCTAATTGTTCAGTTGATGAAATCCAGAGAAGAGTAAATTCAAAAATAATATTTAAGAATATGCATACCCTTATGGAGGGCACATTAATAAATAAATAAATATATATATATATATATAATTTTTTTTCTTTTAATGTGACAGATTAAGTCAATAAAATCTCCACCATAGCACACAAACTTCAATACTCCAGATTTTATTTATACGGAAATTGTGTTTCCGTAATGACCAATTTTATAACCGTTACATTCTGAGAACCGCAACCTGTGTACGAACATTTAGAAAGCCATTTGATTACCACGGTAGGACCATTTAAACTCTAAGTCCAAATTAAAGTCCCTATCATCCAAACGGATATATGCCTCTAGAAACGATTTAACTGATCCTTAAAGCTTGCTTAAGGGAAACTTTAATTAAACGTAATTTCTACATCCTTTGCATTATATACTCATTTTATACATACACGAAGAAATTAAATCTAAATGTTTAATTTTACTATTCCGTGGGACTCTAATGAATATTTCAAAGGATTGATCAAAAAAGGGAAAAATGTAAACAAATTAGCCAAAAGTGTACATAAACATATCATGAACTATTCATTCTTCCCAAATTAGTAGGCAAATATTAAATACAATTAAATTATTATTTGTATACAAATATTTCGACAATTGAATCTGTAAGTAATGTCAAGAACAATACATTCTGAAAATTGAAGATTGATCTAACCTATTTTTGCAAAGTTATGTACTACAACGAAAGCGAAATTAACTTACTATTAGATAATTATTAATAATCATAAGAAGTCTCTATTTATAGGATATTCATAGAATATTCTTAGAATAGTTGAATGGAATTTAAAATCTAAAGTTTATTCTATGGTTTCTCGATATCGGATGTCAAGCATTATTTAAGGCATTTAAAAAGCTTATTTTTATATTCCGATGACGTCTTCATTATCAAAACAAATGTTAAGAACGTTTCTTTTTTCAGGATCTTTTTCTGATTTTTATTTATTTTATCTTTCTTCTTCTCATCTCATACTGTTATACTCTATTTAAAAAATTTTAAAAAACCATGAATTAAGATGAGGACTTTTTACTATATTTTTTTATTCAGAAGGCATCCTTGACATACATCGAAAAAAAAATGTTTAGGGATTTATGAGTTTATCATGAGTTTTTAATAGGGTTGTTTCACAATTTTAGATAAAATCATTTTTTAATACATAATTTTAATCTAAACTCAATGTGCGTTCTAAATTTTTTTTCTGTTGAGTTGTTCAACAGAAAAAAATTATTAAAAATTGAAGGCGGGAAAACACTTATTCAAGTTGGTGTCACGTGGGTGTCACGTGACTCAGAGGTTCTCATAATTATCAATGTGACGATGTGGCTTTGATGGAAACAAATGGAATTTATGATAAAGAGGTTATGTCACCTAACCGTTTCATTTTCACTCCTCGTATTTATGCACTTACGAAATCACAATCACCATAAATATCTCTATTTTCGGGAAATTTCTGCTATTGGCTTTTACGAAACCCTCCTTTGACATTTTTTTAAACAATATTTTGAGACTTCTATTTTCGACGTGCAGATAACCAACACAAAACATCTGCACAGAAAAAGATATTTGAGAATCACTGACACATAATCTGTGATTGGTGGAAAATCCGACCCCTTTGACGTCAGATGGGCCCTCCAATCGAAATCGTGATAGAAAATTCATATTTCAACATTAAATTAAAAATAGTAAACAATACGTAACAAATATGTTATGGGCGTTTTTAAAATTAGAATTTTATAAACTATAAGATCCATTCATTGGAAAAGTGATATCTGACTTTGGAAACAACCCTATTTCAAACACCGTCAAAGTGATGCCATGTGGCATCGCTAGCCACTAATTGTTTAAAAATAAGAGATCCAAAATTTAAATGATTTCATTACACTTGCATGGATGAGAATACACTCGAACATGGCCCCCACATCCCGACACGGGCACCCTGGCAACAACATTTTGCGGGCCCCCCTCCCCAGCCTTCTTTTTTAACTCGAATAAGCGTAAATTTTGCATGTTTATTCAAGGGAAATATCAAAGTTCAAGATTTATATCGTAAAAACAGTAGCTGGTGAGCCGCGGGCCCCCAGCTGTCCAGGGCCCCCTGACTGCAGCTGGGCCAGCCACCCTCTTTGTGGGAGCCATGCACTCGGACCCCGAGTTAAGTAATCCCGTATTATGATTTCCGAGAATTGACGCCGCGGTTTCGTTTGAGATGAATCGCGGGCTCAAAATAGGGAGGTCGTCCGTGGTCAGTGAAGCGTGATAACAGGAGCGTAGCGATAAGGCACTGTACCTTAACGGCCTAAGTGGATAACTGCGTCACGACGCTGCGTTAGTTCACTCTCAAGCGGGAAGAACACACGTTTGCATAGCGAATAAGCATGATACGGGTTCGCGTCGACCAGCAGTGCGGTTCCGATGTCGGAGCTCTTTTTTTATTGTATTGGGTAGAAAGAGAGAGTCTGATCGGTTTCAAACGAAAAGTATGAAAATCGGACCCCCTCTGTATACCTCATATGATATAAAGTTAGATAAAGTGAGAAAGTGATCTCAAAACCAACCTTTCAGATTCGATCGCACCTCGTTGTCTATCTCATATGGTAGAAAGAGAGGTCCGATCGACTTCAGCCAGCCGAGTCCCACTGCAGCGTTTTTGAACCTCAAACTGCCAAGTGTTGACAAGTGTTGCCAAGGTGTTTCGCTTATGCATACATATAGTTGCAAAATAAAGTTGTGCTTTTGGATGCTGCTGTCTTCGAATGGTTTAAGCAAGCAAGAGGCAGAAGTGATCCAATATCCGGACCGATTATTCAAGGGAATGCTCTTATTTTTAACGAAATGATCAACGGTCGTAAGCGTTTTAAGTACGTAAGCAGGAAAAACATTTATTTTAACGTGTAATAGCAAAATTTCTTCCTTATTGCACACACGGCAGCAGTGAAACTTTGATGGATTAATTAAGAGAGAGAGGGAGCATATGCATGTTTTGCTTTCCTTGGCAGTAGTGGGGATATCGAACGCAAGCAATTGCGAATCGCTGCACATAAGGGAGACGCAAATAGGAAGAGACAAAGTATAGAAAGATAATATCTTTGTAGAAAGTATACTTATAAAAGAAAGAGACACAGAGATGTGGAATCTGTGCGTTAATGCGTTTTTTCAATTTATTCCCGTCCCAATAGAAGTTTCACTTCAAAAAACGGAAAAACTTCAAAAAAAATATTTTTTACAACGCAGGACACTCCAACAGAAATGGTTCTCATGGCCCTGGTTTTTACGTTTTGATAACCCCGCTGTAAGGCGAAGGTCAGAAACAAAACAGTACTTGACTCTGGGTCCGACTGTATATTAAAAATATATTGATCTATCGCACTAGAAAGAGTCCGATTTATTATACGAAGTGTTTTGTGGTCCCGAAATTCTGGATGAGTAGTCAAATATTTTGTATAAGCTAGGCTCGTCTTCTTGAATTTCCAGGACGACTAGTCCATCCCCTTTTCCAACTCCCCCTTTTTTTCGGGATGACTAGACATAGCCTTTATTATATTAGTCCCTTCCTGAGAAAACGAACATTGACATGAAACAAATAACACGTGCATGAAAGGTAGCGCCGCAGCCTCAAGGGAAAATGGTTTTCTATAACGTCATAAATTTCCGTGTTTCCCATGCATTTTTGCCCGCCTTCTTATACTTAAAGTATTTGTTGCAGACATTTCTGAAAACAAACGAAAGTATATCAACGCTAGTCGCGTGGGTCTGGGTTATTGAAGTTTCACTTAAGTTTGTATTTTGTGTAAATAATGTAATTTTATTACGGCTTAACGGTTCAAAGCTGTAGGGGAGTCTAATAGAGAGGGCCGATGATCCATTACGCAATTTAAGTATTAACGTTTTGACCCTTATACACTAGTTTGATCTCCTTTTTTATATAGTCCTTACTCTTAGTGACCTGAAGATTCATTTGCAACATTATTTCCAACGTGATGCCCAACATGATGCCCAGCATGATGCTGAGCATGATGGCCAGCATGATGCCCAGCATGATGATCAGCATGATGCCCAACATGATGCCCAACATGATGCCCAGCATGGTGCCCAGCATGGTGCGCAGCATGATGCCCAACATCCGACTCAATATTAGGCCCAATATGCTCCATAGACACAGGGGGAAGAAACACTCTCACAGTACGACGAGCTCGAACCCCTTGGGGATTATACTCAGCTAAAGCCAAGTCTACAAAAAAAGGACGGTTATTTTTCAGCAGTACTATAATCCTGTTTTCATGAGCATCATATATTGGACGAACTAAGTTATCTATGACTAATCCTATGATGAAACCGCGATCTATTCCTAATGTAACATGTCCCTCTATTGGTTGCAGTTCACCGTGCACATCTTCGTAAAAACGAATAGGAGGATATGAAGCAGGTGCTACTCGCGAGTTCCAGGACCTCAACCGCCTCCAAAATTGTGAACTTAATTCTGTAGGGAAAAATAGAAACCGTTATTAAAAGAGTATATTATGCACTAAGGGAGAAAAGAGTAACTTTGAAGAGTACTGCAAATATACATAAATCAATAAAGTCCATCTCCCCCATGATTTATACGATATTTGATATAAGAAATACATGGACGTAGCCCTATTTTTCATGCCTCCTGAGCCGACCTTAAGCGTCGATTTTTAAGGTCATAGATTGGTTATGGCCTTGTCTAGCTATGCTGTCAAATATTATTAGGTCCTAGATACATAATGGGTATTACATATCAGCTCATTATTAGAGATCCTCAAAGGAGAGTTGGAAGACGTGGACGTCGTTTCTTATTGGTAGGGCCAACCGGCATGCAGAAATTCTTCTAAGAGCGCACTTTTCAATTTAAATTTATTTTCTTTTTTCTTGTAAAATGAATATTTAATAGTAAATTATTTTATAATTGTTCTAAGGTGTTGAATATTCAACTTACGGCATTCTGCAACATTTTAAATATCTTTTAGCTCTATAATACATCTATCAAAAATATAAGTAGTATAATTTTGAGGATAGAGTATTCATCCACTTTCATTGTCAGAGAAAATTTGTTTACGCATGCGTTCTCGAGCATAATATATTCAAATTTTGTGA
This sequence comes from Andricus quercustozae, assembly GCA_932072015.1. Classification (NCBI taxonomy): domain Eukaryota; kingdom Metazoa; phylum Arthropoda; class Insecta; order Hymenoptera; family Cynipidae; genus Andricus; species Andricus quercustozae. The sequence continues at coordinate 5,334 of CAKNWU010077470.1, forward strand.
CGACTACCGTATTCCGGTTGACCCTAGTCGAGTGGTGGGTTTTCAAGTATCCCAAATCTCCCTAAAGGATCTCTGATAGATATGAATTATATGATGGCAATTACTACCTATGAACTGAAAACGGGAACTTCAGGTTCATGAAAAACGGTCGTATTCATTCATGTGTTTTATAAAATATTTAAGTTCATTTAGAAAATTCCTGGAATAAATAATGCAACAATACAGAAATATATTCTAGTACGGCTTAATAAGTTTAAAAATGTATTGAAATTTTATTTATAAACAATAAGTTGATTAATTTACACTAAATCAGCTATTTGTGATGGAATAAATAATTTAATTCGTTTTTTAAGAAAATCCGTGTCAGGTGGGTTTGAAGTTTCAGAATTCAGCCTGTAAAAATGGTAGCGTAATAGGTAACTTGTGATTTACAGACTGGAAAATATCACGAAAAATAAGGATTTTTTGGCATACTTTAAAAAAATCAAGCTTAGAGCATTATTTTGCATAGAAGAGGCAATGAGAAAATGTGATAAAATTAATTAAGATTCTCTCAAACACTTACCATCGGGATAACTTTTTTGTGGGATCGATCTATGCAAACAACCAAAAATGTTTTAAATTGACGTCTTTAAGCTGATTTATGTACGATACCTTCAGCCTTCAAATGGCTATTTACTTATTACGCTATAGTATTTTTCAGAACTGAGTTTTCAAGCGTCAAAGCTACCTGACTCGAACTTTCTCGCCGATAGTAGTATAGATATTATGTTTCGTTATCCGATAACAACAGATATTTTTTTAATAACAAACTTAATGCAATATTCGCCAATTATTCGAAGAACAAATTTCGTTCTTTCATCATAACATTCAATAACTCATTTCAAAATTTAGTTAGAATAATTAACATATGGGAGTGTTAGCAAATCTGCACAAATAAGCGGTACAAATCCGCCCCCCCCCCTCCCCAGACAAATTTTTTTGGGTACGAACTTGCAATTAAAATAAATTTCTAAAAATATTACACTAAAATTTCAAGTTAATTTCACTAAGAACTAGTAAAATTCTACTAACTCACTAAAGATTAGTGGAACTTTACTGGTTCGGTAGTGGGCAACTGCAAATCAATTAATGGAATTCTATGAATTTATTTAGGGATGTATGTATTAATGAAAAGAAAATTGAAGTGTGCTCTACAACAATGCATTATACGCCACTTACCATAAGATTAATTTTGTACCTATATATTCACATATTAGGTAACCCTTATGGCAAGTGGCGCATGATATACAATTGTGGAGCAGGCTTCAAGGATAGGAGTAAGAAACGTGACAAAAAGGAAAGTTTAATAAAAGAACGCGGTTGTGTAACATCTTTAGCTTTGTTGAAGTAACCGAGAAGAACAACATCGTAATACTTTTAAATAGTGCCTCACATCCATGGATCTTGACCATGCACTAATATAATATATTTACAAGTTAAAACCTAAAAATGAAAAAATTAAGTATTTGTATAGAACCAATCTAGTTTAACTTTCTTTATCTTACCATCAAAAGTAATCCCTTTAATGTAAAGAAATACCGGCAAATTTGATTAAACAACAGCACGCTATCACTGAAGAATTAGTCAAATCTTTTCCAATTGACTTTATTAAAATAAAAGTGTGATTTTTTACCTTTTATTGCAGTAAAATGCATTAGTCAAACACTCAATTACTAATTCAATCGATAAAATTTTCCCTAAGTCAGATTGAGAGAGTACATCGTAGCTCTCTACACAAAAATGTAAATTAAATTTTGCGAATTTAAAGAAACCTTACGCAATAAAGTTCTACATAAAAAAGGCCGTTGTTTATTATCCGTTATTGTTCGTTACGAATAATAGAACCTCGAAAAAGGGCTAATTGTACCGAAACTTTGGTTCGAATAGCCAGATTATTTCGATACGGGTTGACACTGCCTTTAAAAAATAATTAATTAATTAATTGGATTGTGTCGAATATTCTCGTATATAATTTTATTGAATGGAGTTGATTTAAATTTGAAACATTTAATTTATGAGGTCCATTTCTTCAATTATATTGAAATATATATTAAGTTTTATTGCACTCAGAGAAAAAGTTGTCTTGAAACAAAAGCATGTTTTGCCTGTTTTGTTTTGAACCACGTGAATATATTTTTTATATAAACGAAATTATTTGACTGCAAGGTTAGGTAAAATTAGTCACATAAGGAATAAGGATAATTTTTGCTGCAAAAGGATTCCTGTTGAGTCAAATGCAAATCCTTTTAACCTTAAATTTAAGGTAAAATTCCATTTACGTGAAGAAACATCCTTTTGTCACAAAAGGACATTTATCTGAGTGTTCGATACAATTTATAAATTAATGTAGAGTACTTAAAGGATCAAGAATTGTTACTATTGCTAACAATTTTCATAAAATGTACTTAAAATCGTAGATATATTATTATATTTACCAATAGAGTTAAGGAAAACCACTAAAGTAAAAAACAGAGTGTTAACGTCGATCTTCATCTTCTATAAATAAAGGAAACTGCCTTATATAGAATTTTATAAAAATTGTAACTAATGAATGCACTAAAAGATTTTGTATTATAGAGTTTATATACTACTTTTTATCTGAGTATCTTATTCGTCATTAAATATGATTTGACAAAAAAACTGATTGAAGGAGTGTTAAGATATGTACTTGTCTAACATAAAGATGACTTATGGTAAATTTACTTTTATTAGTCAATAGAATGATCAATTTTATGTTCGAAATAAAAAACAATGTCTTACATTGATACGAATTAATCTGCAGCACATAAAAAGTTACTCAATTCTGATTACTAAGTACGTATCAGACTTAAATGCCGTTCAAGCTTTTAAATTACATCGTACAATATTTTCTTACCTCAAAGATTTATATTTATGTTATTTCTGTCAAACTGGAGTAATAAAAGATCATTTTAGTATTAAAACTTTAATCTTATTTCTAAATTCTCACCATTTAAGATTGATAATGTATTGAAATCGTCCGAAATTTCATACCTCAGTTTTTCAATGGATCTCTTTGTTTTGAGACCCCTACTGAGAAAAACGGTACAGTTGTTGTAGTTGGAAAAATATTTCTGGCTAGATACAGTCGAATTTGCCATAAAGTGTCGTCATCAATTCTTGATAGGATGTGCAGTTTTTGTTTAATCGTAAAAAATAACATTCAATATCTAAAAATAAAATTTTTGGATAAACGACACGAAATACGAAAAAAATGAACAAGCAAAAGTTGTTCACCAAAAAAAGATCGAAAAATTGTTTTCAAATTATTTTTTGATAGGACGCGTACATTTTATTTTGATCGTAAAAAATAGCATTAAAATAATTAAAATGTTTGGACAAGATACAAAAGTTACGAAAAAAAATGAATATACAAAAGTTGTTCACCCAAACAAGATCGAAAAATCTGTTATAAATTAGTTTTTGATAGGACGCGCAGTTTTTATTTTAATCGCAAAAAATAAAATTAAAATAAAAAATATTTAAAAAAAATAAAAACGACACAAACTACAATAAACGGTTAATTAACAAAATTGTTCGCCTAAATTATATTTACAAATTTGCTTTGAACATTTTTTATAGGTCGCGCACTTTTTCAAATTATAAAAACAAGAGTTTAAAAATACGTATGTTTCAATATCAATACACATTATGAATTGTAATAATAATTACACATTTATTGAAATGATACAATTTTCAGGATAGCTGCGAATAAAGATTAATGCCAATTAAGTAACGAATATTAAAGTAATAATAAAAATTGTATTTATAACAATGTAATATAGAGTTTACCATAATATTGAAAAGTGCGTATTTCGGACAAATTTTAATCGAGCGCGAAGAACGAGATAGCGCACCCAAAGTTGCTAGCGAAGCGACTCGCGCGCGATGATTTTTTAACGTTAGATTGGCACAAGACACCAGCACTGGAGTTAGTGGTAAAACCACACCGAATCCGCGAGTGTAAGAAATTGAAAACAAATCGAAAAGGTCGTGTAGAATTAAACATTATTATTGAAATTATTATATTAATGTACCTAAATAAATATATAAATATGAAAATATTTATAGATGTGGTTCTTATATATTTCAATCATCAGAGCTAGAAATTTATTGGTGTGTTAGCTAGAAAATTATAAGCACTTCAGCCAGGAGACGGGCCAATAAAGGCTGTCAAGTTTAGCTATATTATTTACCTAAAATGGCTAGTCAAATATGGTTAGATGTGACACCTATTCTTGTTTAGCAAATGAAATTAAGGTATCAGAGTTGAATTTTTTTAGGTATTGCATCTATATTTTTCCTACAAGAAAATCTATTCAACACAGATAACTATTTAAGAAACCGAAATCTAACAATACTTTTTAGCTGGGATAGCAAGAATTCTGGGTAATACACCTAAACATTTCTTTCAGTGGTCTGAAGCCGAAAAGCAAATTTTGGGAATGGCCCCTGTCTGTCTGTATGTCTTATAGGACTCGTTTGGTTGATTTTATGCATCGAAAATACTATGGATAAACCGAAATTTCTAATTTTAAGCTAAACGACGTGAGATACTGAAAAAAGTTTCAAGGAGGAATTGCAGCTTTTGAAAAGTTTTACAAAATTTCTTTCAACAATTTTTACAGGACTCATCATTTTGGCTTTATTTATCGAAAGATCTGTGCTTATCTGAAATTTAGGCATTAATGATGGACTTCATAATGGAACACGATTACGAATTCTAAAACTAGATACGAAAATCCAATATAAAAGTAATGATAATTACTGGAAGTAAAAAAGGAAAAAACCATTATACTGATATATACGAATATTTCTCACCAAAATATTATTTTGAATTTGCAGATATAAAATTCTTTATAAACTTGAATTCTATCTAAATCATTAACAATCGTTTTTATTTCAATCCTTGCGAATTTCTCTAAAAGGGTTTCAGAGTAACGAAAAATAATCAATATTTACAATTTATGAAAATGAATTCAAAATAAATAAATCTTTAAATTCCTTCTTAGAGGAAAGCAGGTTGAGTTAGAATTAGAATTTATTTATTATTTTCCTAGAGCGCTGAGGCTAAATTGGCGTACCCATATTTACAAAAAACTATAATAGTTTGACTCACGAAAATAGTTCTATAGTCTTAATTCTTGCATAAAAGTTTTATTCTTAGATTTATTTTAAATTCTGGAGAATTTTCTTCTTTATCGTTTATCTTAACAATTTCCAATAGTTTTTGCTTTTACTATTGCAATAAATAAATCACTATGTTAATGTTTGAAAAAATCAGATATATATTTAAAAATACAATACAATAATATTTCATATATATTATAAATTATACATAAATTTTGAGGTGTATATGTTAAATTGTGTATATTATGTGTATATTGAATACTTCTACGTAGTGCACTTTCGAAAGAATTTTATTGCAATTGTTTGCTCAGAACTTTTCGTAATTATTATTTTTAAGTTATAAGAAAAAAATAAATATTAAAATTAAGATTTTCATAAATGTGACTTAGAAGGTATTATCAGGATTAAATAATTTTCTCAGGCATTTTTCCAAATTAGGAATATATCGGGTGTTCTGAAATGGTGACCTTGATCTTGACTTTGGCAATGACCTTCACGATAATTTTATGGTCAAATTAATTTTTTTAATGAGAACCCCTATTTTTGACCCCAGGACCTGATAGAACGGAAAATTTTACGTCCACACATGACCTTGACCAATCAAAAATTTCACCTTAGAAGGTAATGGCAAGTTTAAAGAACATGCAGCAGGATGACTCGAATGGCATGCATTTTTGAAGAAAATATCCAATGTGAAGGTCAAGGTCAAGGTCATCAATCGATCGGAGGTCGAAAATGCTACAACTCTCGCGTCGGACATTTTCTTTCAAAAATGTATGACAGTCGAGACATCCTGCTGTACGTTGTTTGACCTTTCCATGACTTTCACAGGTCAAATTTGTGATTGGTCAAGGTCATATCTGGGCGTACAATTTTCCATTCTCTCAGTTTGACCTTGAAATGAGCGTGAAGGTCAAGGTGAAGTTCACCATTAGATCGGTCATATTCTCCGAAAATTGTTCCCTTCCAAGATATTTTGCTGTTCCCATACTTTTAGGACACCATGCAGATTCATTAAAGTGCTATCTAATGGCATGTGCAATTAGAAATATGATGATTATTCCAAAGTTACCTCATCTGCTAAACTTTTCTTACGAATTCAAAAAAACTCCGGAAACATAGGATAGAACACAGAGGCTCTGTGCCAATTTCAGAACTTTTTACCACCTCCTTTATGAAAAAGAGCCTTGAAAATATGAAAGAA
>CAKNWU010077477.1:0-19778 GCA_932072015.1 Andricus quercustozae
GCTGAAGGGTCTGTGATTGCAAAAAAAATAATGTATTATGTAGATTTGTTTTGGTATTAATTTGCCGCAAAATTGGCATTTGAATTTTTCTATATTTTCCTGAAGATTATTCTTAAAAAGTGCGGTGTTCTCGGCGATTTTCCTTTTCTAAGTCTCCTGCATGGTATCCTTGTTCCTGGAACATATATATAAAAAAAAAGAAAGGTCACTTGTTGTTTTGTTTTGATATAAGTTTTAAAGAGTCCGTAAGATTCGTGACGAAAAAAATAAAAACTTCTTACAGAATTCGTAAAGTAACCTAGAGTTACAAAAGAATAAAAATGTGTGGGTCCTACTTTAATTTGTCTCTTTTCCTCGTCTGTGAGTCCGTGGTGGGCTTTCGCTATTATTATCATTTGGGCTGTTAGTCTCTGTTTTTTTCTTTTCTTCTAAGTCTAGTTTTTTTCTTCTCTTTCCTTCTCTTCTTGTTGTATTTTTATTTGGAACTCACTTATTTTGAGTGTTTGTTCCCATGAGTGGTTCGCTCTTTTTTGATCCTTTCCTGGTTTCTTCTCTCCTTTTCTTTTTTTTTAATTGGGTTTTCAAGAATGCTTATCTGATTCTCGCGTTTTCCTCCGTTTTTAGTTTCTCTGTCCTTAGTGTTTCTTTCCTTTTTCTGGGTTTCTCTTATGGGTCCATTGGTTTTTCTGTATTTGGTTTCATTATTTTAACTCCCAAATAGCCGCCTTGGTATCCTGAGAAAATGCTGTCGATGTCGCTGATAAAGTTCTCCTCGTCTTCTTCTCTGTTGGTGCTTATGTTGAGGCTGAGGCCTCCTACTGCTCCCTCCTCGTTGGTTTCGCATTCTTCCCATCGGTTTGTAGTTGAGTTTTCATTTTTGAAGAGTTTTCGTACGTGTCGATGTAGGTGATAGGAGATTTCCTTTTCTGGCGTTCCAGCCAATCTTTGTTTGATTCGCACTGTCTTTTTGTTCTTAGAATCTAGTGAGTCAGTCTTTGGAATTTAATTGAGTGGGATTTTTGGTCTTGAGTTTTTGAGTCAGTTTCTGTTGTTAATGCTAATGATCCTTTGCCATTTTGCCATATTTTCAGTCTAAATATCTTAACCTAAGTTGCGGACATTTTCCTTTTAATAGTGAAAGGACCTTCGTACTTATTCTTAAAGCTTACCTACTTTTTTATCTGCCTTATTTGATCATTTTGTTACTACCTTCAGAACCCTGTCGGCTATTTTATATTCTAAGGGTCTTCTCCTTAAGTTGTAATTATTACTCAGTCTTTCGTAAGCGTTATCTAAATTTTTTCTGGACTTCCTATTTGATAATTTGTAACCTTCTTAATCTACCTGTCCATCTGTCCACGCTTTGGAACTCGATTTCGCTATCGTTTTCTGTGTTTTTTTCTGAGCGGCTGAATTGGTTCTAGATCGCGACCTAAATTTCGAAATGCTGGGGAAAATTGTGTCGAAGAGTTTTTGACATTATTTATAGCGAACTGCAAATCGTCTATGTGCTTGTCCCAGGTAGAGTGATCGTTGTCTATGTATTTTTTTAATTATTTGTTTTATCGTTCTATTGTATTGTTCTGTAGGGTTAGCTTGTGGGTAATATTTTGGCGTTTTCGTGTGTCTAATACCGAATTCTTCCGTTAATTCGCTTAAAGTTTTGTTGACAAATTATGTGCCATTATCGGTGTGGAGAATACGTGGTGTTCCCCAACGCGAAATGACACGTTTGTGGAATTCTGACTCTATCGTTATTGCGTTTGCTTTTCTAATCGGGATTATTTCAACCCATTTTGTGAATAGGTCCACGAATACTAAAATGTATTGGTTTCTTATCTTTTTCGAACTTGGTAACGGGCCCATGATATCGGCTGATACCATGGTCCATGGTTCTTCTAATACTCTTTTTTCCATTAATCCTATCTTACTTTGATAACTTGGTTTTACTCTTTGACATACCTGGCAGTTTTTTACGTAATTGCAGGTACGGCTAATTTCCTTGGTATAAGTCTGGTAATATAGTAGATTTAAGTGAGTCAGTTCTGTAAAAGTAGAGTTGCGAATCTCTGATTTGCCATTTTTCATGTTCTTCGGTTCTATATGGTATTTCGCTGGTTCCCCTGATCTCGAGAGGGCATCAGGGACGAAATTTGAACTACCTTTGCGATATATGATTTCGTAGTCATATTTGAGAAGATTATGGCCCATCTGGCTAATCGGCCAGTGGGATTTTTTAGGATATGGAGCCACTTTAACGCTAAGTGTTCCATGATTACTTTAAAGCTATAATCTTCTAAGTATGGCCTAAATTTTTGTATGGCCCAAACTACCGTTAGGCATTCTTTTTCTGATGCCGAGTACCGAGATTCTGTGCCATTTAGGCTTCTACTCGCGTAAGCGATTACGTAATTTACGCCATAGATTTTATGCTTGAGAACGGCTCCCAACCCCGTGTTACTCGGGTCGGCTTCGAGCTGGAAGGGTTGTGTAAAATCTGGGCAGATTAATATTGGTGCTGAAGTTAGTAGGTATTTAATTTTTTAGAAAGCCTCGTCTTGTTCTAATCCCCAATCCCATGTTTTATCTTTTTTAAGTAGTCTGTTTATCGGTTCTATTGTTTCAGCGAAGTTTGGGATAAATTGTTTGTACTAACTTGCCATCCCTATTATGCACTGTAATTGTTTAATATTTTTAGGTTTAGGAAATTCTAGGATTAGTTTAACTTTTTCCTTCTCTATTTGGAGTCCTTTGTCGTTAACTTTAAAACCTAGGTATTTGATTTCCAAGCAGCCGATCTCGCATTTCTCTGGGCTGATCCTTAAATTTGCCTCAATGATTTTATCTAAAACAATGTTTAAGTATTTAAAGTGGTCATCAAAATTTTGAGTTACAATTACTATGTCGTCTAGATAACAAGAAACGTTTGGTTTCAAGTCTGGAGTTATAAGTTTATCCATAAGTCTCTGGAAAGTGGCTGGAGCATTGGTTAAGCCAAATGACATCCTTTTGAATTGAAACATGCCTCTTCCAGGGACAGTGAATGATGTTATTGGTTTAAGATTTTCGTCTACTTGTATATTATCAAATAGGCTAATTTAAAATAGGTTTTTCAAATTAATTTTGCTGATCTTAAAGTGTCCAGTATTCCTGTCATGAGTGGGATTGGGTAGCGGTCCTTTTTTGTAATATTATTAACTTTTCTAAAGTCTAAACAAAACTGGAATCTTTTCTCGGTTTTTGGATCATCACTACAGGGTTTGATCAGTCATAAAAAGAGGTTTCTAGTATATCCTGTTCTAATAATTTATCCACGGTTTGATACATTATTTCTTTAATTTTTGGGGATATAATTTTTTTTTTTCGAGAAGTTGTTCTAATTGGGATTGTTGGCTTTCGTTATGCTCGACAATACCTCTTCAAATTTCTGGCAAACTATTTTTTTGTTCGTCCATTTTTCCTAAACTATCCGTAATATTATTTAATCTTATTGCTTTATTTTTTAAACTAAACCATTGATTTCTGTTATTAATTTCCGATATCTCATTGCCTTTTTGTGATTCCTTTTCTAATTTTGCTAATAAGCAACTTTTTTATTTTTCGAAAGGTTACTTATTTGTTGCTTGTTGGGATGTTTATTAAGCTACGAATATCTTTTGTAGGATTTGCTACCGGATTTTGGGCATTTTTTGTTTTTGGAGTTTGTTAGGATTGATAGGTAATGGGGGGATTTCGCTATCTTTTAACGTCTGGCTATTTTTGTTACTTTCTCTAGTGCTTTTGAGGTTAATACTACCTCTGAATTTCGGGTTTTTATCTATATTCCTAATTTCTCCTTTTTCAATCACTGGTTTATCTGTAAATTATTCATTTTTAACTTCCATATTCTCTTTTAATTCAATGTCAGGTTTCGTTTTATTCTCAGTTATGGGGAGGGGTAGTGAGTTTGGATAAGCTTCCATTGGATAGCTAGTGGGGGGACTCGTTGGTAACCACTAAGTTTCAGAGTCATGATGTAGGGTCATCCGTAGGGCTTTTCGCATGTCCGTGCCTAAAATGCCTACAGAATTGAATTTTGGGACCAACCTGAACATAACATGTTTTGTGTTTTACTGATTCCAATTCGGATTAATACTTGCCCAATTATTTCGACCGTTTCGCCGTTCTTGACGATTAATTTTCGCGAGATGGGTTTGAAAATTGAAAATTTGCAATTCTGGATTTTTCCAGAAATTCCTTGCCAGCGTACGAATGTGTGGCACCAGTATCCACTGAAATTCGAAATAAACTACCTTCGAATTTTATCATTAGATGCGCTTCGGTGCTAGGTTGTAGTATTTTTGGCCCTAGTACCCGCCCTTCCAGTTTCCCTGGTAATAAGCATGATAAGGACATTCTCTTTTAAAATGGCCCGTTTAACCACAATAATAACAATTTGAATTATTTATGTTCTCATTCGTTTTTCTATTTGAGTCCTGGTTTTTGGCTGAGTTATAACTTGTCCTGTCTTGTAATTCTTTGTTATCATTATTACTCGATTTTTTATTTTTGTTACCGTAATTCGTTCTTTGGAAGTTTTGTTCACCGTTATTATTTTCTGAGTTATTTTCCGCTTTTTCTGTTGGGAATTCGATCATTGGATTGTTTTAACCTTGATTTTGCCCTAATGACATTTGATTAAACATTGGTAAGGTTTTATTATAAGGATTAAATGGATATCGTGGTCTATTGTTTGTGAACCTAGGTTGGTAATTTGACTGGAAACCGGTAATTTTGGTTTTGTTATCCGCGTTTGTTATTATTTTGACCATTATTAATTTCCTTTTTATTATCTTCAATATTTTCTATATTGCTTTTATCCCCTTTGCGGTTATTAAACTTTTGCTAATTTTTATCATCCGTTTTACGTTCAGTAATTTGTAAAACTTGGCCTCGAATTTTTTATTTGCTCAGCTCAGTTTCCCATTCTTTACCTTAGTCCTCTAATTGTTCAAAAGTTTTAAACTCGTTCCTTTTGATGTACATTTAGTATTCGATGCGACGGTTTTCGAAAGTTCTACGTAATTCCCATTCTTAGATTTTTCTAGGGTAGAGTTTAGTAAAGAGTTTCCTAATTTCTGTTCAGTGCGAGTGGATGACTTGATATCTTTTTTGGTTACAGAATTTTATTTTTTTGTTTTATTTTTTACAAAAACCTTTCGTTGATGTACGCTTTTTTAAAATTTCCGGGGAAATCCGATAGACATCTCCAGGAATTTTTACTTATTTCGCACAATCATTTACATCTTCAATTAGTAGTGCGTCTACGTTTTCTAAAATATCGCGTTCCTTTATTTTGCATCCCCTTTAAATATTTTGAAATTCGTCCAAGAAATGCGCGGAACTATCATTTTTATTGTTTCTGAATTTAATAGGCCAAGTTTTCATAATTGGAAACAGCGTTTGAATCATGCCGAAAAGGAAATAAGTTGCTTGAATTGTTTGGTGTCGAGAGTCTCTGTCGTCTGTTTTCATTTGAGTCGATTCTGTCCTCTAAGGGTTCGCTGTCGGCTGTGTTTTGTAATCGTATGTCATTAACTCTCCTTCTACTACCGTTATTATTGTATTATAAGGAGCTATTAGCGGGTGGGTCTAGTCTAAACTTTACATTTTTTGTCCTTTCTTTAAAAAATCTCTCCCTTTATTGATAAATTAATTTATTAAACTCTATAGTTTCTAAAAGTTTATTTGTCTCGAATTGTTTCTTTGGATTGACGCGCTTCTTGTGGGTAAATTTTCATTATCTCAGAAGAAAGTATTGTTTGTCGGGTCGAATGTTCTGTTACGGATTGTTATTGTCTACGGTTAAGTAAGTATTTTTATCTCATAATTTGCAGGCGCTAGCCCATTTTTGAGAAATACCTTTTAGAAATATTGTTGTATATTGTTTTACACTATACATATATGAGACAAATATAAATTTGTTTCTTTGAAACAGTCTCTTTTATTGAACAATGTTGGCAACCCGCTTGAAGCCGCCGTTAGCAGACTGCAATGACATCCACATTATTTTTTCATTTTTAACGCTGAAAAAGGAACTTGTTGCAATTACGGCATGACCATTTAACGTAAATTTTAATGCATTATTATAATTGCAACAGTTTACACATTTATTTTGTTTCTTTTATTAATTATAATGCCATATTACTTTATTATTACTTTATCATTAGTTTAGCATTACGCTATAGCGTAATGCTTGCGTTCCCTCGTGAAAATAAAGATCAACTTAATACCACTTTAAGATCAGTTTCAAACAACGTTTGGTCTTTTTCTGGTCTCTACCCTCATTTTTAGGGCATTGAAATAGACAACTCTCTCTCTCTCTCTCTGAAATAAGGATAGCTGTCTGTATCAACGGACTAGCTATACCTAAATGTCTTAATGAAGGCTGGTCCGCCAGGGGTTAGAACGGTGCACAAGAATTAGTCAATAACGAAGAAGATAAAAGTGATAAAAAGAAAATTAGTGAACTTTCAGAGAAAGTTGCAAAATTAATCGAAAAGAGTGATATTATTTTAAACAAGATATATTAAAGGTTCAGCATGTTCCTCCACATCATTAAATTTATGACATTAAAATTTTGTGGATATGGAGGAAACCATGCTAGATTCTTTGCAGGATCCCGTACATGTTTATTCGTGGTCACTTAGGATGTGTACACTTTCCGGTAAGAGTTCAATTGTCACCTGCATGTTCCTGTACAGGTTCGTGTACAGGTTCGTGTTTCAATTTCTTATGCTGAACCGGTAACGTTTCTTGTACGAGATCTAGTCATAGTGCTAGCTAAGGGACACGCAGAGGAACACTTACTGCACCCCGTACAGGGGTTTTCAATAGGGTTCGAAGAAACAAAATTGTATTTTAATGTGCAAAGACATGCGTGAGCAGAAATAAGGGTAGAATAGCTATTTATAATACAAGTGCGCAAAATAGGCGATTGTCGAAGAGTGTTAAACTTGCAGCATGAGCCGCAGACTTGAAGCTCGAGTCGGAGGTTAGCGCACGAGCGAAGCTAGTGCAAAAACGTAGACGAGCGCGAAGAGCTGAAGGCAAATTCTGCAATCATACAACCAGTATTCGGTAGTGCATCCGTGTATCACACGCTGTTTTTCACAAAAACCACCCGAGAAAATTATTTAGCACGTTTCTATACTTTTTTTCAAGTAATTCAATGAATTACGTGAATTTCGTTATTTCCATGAATTACATGAATTCCGTGAATTTCATTAATTCTGTGAATTCCATAAATTCTGTAAATTCCATGAATTCCAAGAATTCCGTGAATTTCACGAATTCCTTGAATTCCATAAATTTCGTGAATTCCGTGAATTCCATGAATTCCGTGAATGCCATGGATTCCGTGAATTTCGTGAATGCCATGGATTCCGTGAATTTCGTGAATGCCATGAATTCCATGAATTCCATTAATTCATTGAATTCCGTGAATTACTTGCATTCCTTGAATTCAAGCAATTCATTCCACTTAAATATTCTTTCGAATTTTAAATTCTCTAAAGTGCGCATGCGCGTCCATTGCATCGATTCGAAAAATATAATAGACATGTTTCAAAGTGCGCATGCGCCATTATTATTCCCGCACAATCTGTCGAATTGAAGTACTTTGCATATCACTGGTTTCCGAGACCAGCGAAAAGGCAATCAGTTATAAGAAAATCATGTGCGCCTCACTTCGGAAATGAAACATAAAACAGAATGGATAGTAAAAGAGTAACTGAGATAGAAAGAAAGGATAGAATAGAGAATAAATAACAAGAAATTCCAGCGATTTTATTTCCTCTTGGAATAATTCAAACGCCATTTGAAATCATGTCAAATGGGCCAATCAAAATAAAAATAATACGGAAAATAGTCCTACTTGTTGTTTTTAGAAATTTATTAACATTCAAAAGGGAATATAAAATTAGAAAAATCAATATTTTTGAAAATTTAGTTGCGTTTTTTCAGGAAGAAGCTGTTATTTGGTTTCAATTAAATAGACAATTGGCAAAATTTAAATCAGTTTATTGATGCCTTTGAAGAAACATATTTAAATGAAAGATATTCAGAGTTAGTACAAATAATTTCCACATCCAATCCTGGAATGGCAACTAAGAAAACCATACGAGAACTTAAGAATAGAGCACAAAATTTATATTGCAAGCAGTGCTTTTTAAAACTTTTCAGAGTTATTAATTTTAGGACGAGAATGGGAAGCAGAATTAGCTAAATTAAAAAGTAGAGTTCAACTATTAACCCTCCGTTAGACGGAACCGGCCTGACAGGCCACCTCAAGCTGTTTCCGCTCATCTCTCCTACTACAGTGCGCACGTGGGCCTGACCTTCTTTGTATTCGTTAATCAATACAAGGTCTTTGGAAACCCTCTAATCAGTTTTATAGCAGACTACCTAAAATCTGACTATCATCCTTCAAACCTGCCAGGTTCCCTGCACCCGAGCGGACCAAGTCGCCAACAAATTAGCAAAAAGAGAAGCTTTCATAATGTAAACTTGAAATTTTCCTCTCAGTGGTTTTTTTGGGTTGCCGATAAAGAATTTGATGTCGATTCAACAAAAAAACAAAATGGCGGATGCAATATGGCGGACACTTGAATAAACAACTTATTCGATTTCGATGACAATCGTTATACTAGAGTTTCATAAGTCGATGATAACATATTTGTCGTCATTTTTACGAAAAACATAATCGCGGATGCAATATGGCGGACAGTGTTGATGAAAAATGAACAAAACGGGAATTCAGACTGTAATGGTTGCCATATTTGATCCAGAATTTTTTTTACGTGAAAAATCCCTATATTTTGTGCAATTAAAAAAACCGCAAATTCGGTGATTCTGCTTGTCAATAGTCGCCATATTGGATCCAAAATTTTATGTTTTGTAATCCTAACGTCAGAATCGTAATGGGTGACCCCAATAACCCCCGCACATCACGTTTCAGACGAGTTGAAAGAAAATTGCTAATTCGGCGATTCTACCTTTCAATAGTCGCCATATTGGATCCACCGGTTTGAATTTTGCAATTTTAACATCAGAATCGTAATCAGCGACCCCAAAAACCTTAAGATAACTTTCTATAAGAATTATTTCAGAGGTGCTTCTCGAGTGAATACAGGTGGCCTTTCAGGCACATTGCGTCTAAACTAGGAAGTTTTAGGGTTGCATCTAACGGAGGGTTAAGCATTTTAGATAAAGATGACAATAAAAATGACAAAAGTAAAAAATATAAAGGAAATTATGAGAGCCATACTAACAGTAAAAATGAGGATCAGAATATTGAAAAAAATCAGCAAAGACAATTTAGACCGAGTTTTAAAAATAAAGAATAAAGACCACAATTTGAACCAGGCTTTTGAAAGGGAAATCATAGATTTCAAAATAATAATTCTAATTCCTAAAATAGCTCGAGGTTCGCAGGATATCAGCTGTTAGGCAACACATAGAGAAGACAAATTGATAATTCTCCGCAAATACCAGCGCTTTTTTATAACGCGGAAGAGAATAGCAAACATTTAGAAGAGAGAAAAGAAAACAATCTAATAATCAAGAACAAACTGAAAAGAATAACCGTTTAAATCAAGGAAAGCGCAGAAATAATAAAAAAGGTGAAATGAATCCATGTCGACAGGATTTCATGGATCCGTATGTAGAAACCGAAATTTAAATTAGAGATTGCGAGAACCCAATACATGCTACAGTTGTGGGGAAAAAAGGCAATTTCAATGCGATTTTTGGTATACTATATGGCAGGGAAATGCAAACGGTGACTATTAAAGGCGGAAAGTAGCCAAAGAAACCAAACACTGCCCAAATATCTAGACGAAGACACAAATTACAAGGATGAAACAAGATTTGACTTAATGAATGTTTAACATAACAGTCTAGTTATTAATAATACCCAGATTTCTTGGAATGTTTAATGTAAATCTAAGGTTATTCAGGAGTTGTCACAAAATACACTTTTCATTTGTGAGTAGATTCAGTTTTTAACCATGTGTTAAAAATGAAAATGAAACGGATCAAATGGAGCTTTCGCACACTTTTTTTAGGTTCGAAAAGTAAGAACGAGATCGTTAACCAGCAATCTTTGACCAACGGTTATAGTTTTATCCATCGAAAATGCTATCCAAAAGTCGAATATACCGTCCTTACGCCGAACGACGACAAATACATGAGAAAAATATATGAAAGAAGAAATGAAGCACGAAAATAAATAAATTAAAAATTATAATTTTAAGTCAAACGATGACAGATAAGTAAGAAAGTTTAAGAAAAGAACTGTAGCTTTTAAAAGAACAATAATTTCTTTCTCATGCATTTTTTGATAAGACTTGATATTTTGGTTTTATTTCTCGAAACCTCAAAGCCATTCCCGCGTGCCAAACATATGCCAAGGCACTTGCAAGATGGATGCAGAAAGCTGTCATCTTTGGGTCGCTTCTTGTCCTGAAGACACACGAGGGTTTCGCCGACCTGTCGTTGTGATTTCGTCGTATCCTGTGACTAACCATCTCACGGTTGTAAGACGTGGCCATAAGTTTGATTGACCGCGGTTCTACTGGGAGCCGGTGTCATTTTTAGATGGCAGTTGCTCTCAGTGGGACCCAGCTAGAAGTTTAGCTGGATTTCGTCTTCTAAGAAAATATAGCTGTGTTACCTAAATTTCTAGCTGGGTTACTGAAACATCTAGCCGTATTAGCTAATTTTGCCGCCTAGAAATTATCTAGATAAATGAGCTAGATGATGAGCTAGAATCAGCTAGAAAAATAATATAGTTATTAACATAAGAATTATTGCACTGCATACGAAAATTGTTCTTACCATTGAAAAATTAGTTAAAAAGTGCATATTTTTATCCTCAACAAATTACAGCAATACTCATCTTAAAAATATTACTTTTTCTTTTTGTTAACCAATTACAGAAGTACTAATTGGGATGGTCCAGGTAAAATTCCCAAGTAATATATGCAGAAGCTATCTATAAAGTTATAATATATAAAATATGTATATTTATATATGTTTTTTAAGATTATTAAATGCATTGGTTGCGATGAATTATCTATTATAATTACCGGCCCGCCGAATATGCATTGTTAATAAATCTTTGTGATAATAAGTTTAACATACATATTATTAATGATTATATGTTACTTCGGGGACACGAGTAATTTAAATATGATAATATGGTAATGATAATAATGTTAATGATAATAATGATAATAGTATTTGGCAAATCTTAGTAATTTCATAACATTCTCTTGTGCAATTTGGGTCTTACCATACAGTACTATCTGAATAAGAAAGTTTTGTAGTGTATAACGACGAGTAACCTTGTGACGTTGCAGATTTTCTGCAACTCGCAAATTCAATTTTATTGAGAACACCCCTTAACTTAAAGGCCCTCGTGTTTACACGAGTAGGAGAAAATTCGGCACTCTTCTTTTTGTTATAATTTTAAGTTATTATTATTTTATTATATGTCTCCTATCTCGTTATTTTGTTTCTATGTTGTACTTTTTCTTTAATGTTAGTTTAAGAATGTAGGGCTGTCTTAATTTTTTGTTGTTGTTATTTCTTAATTCCGCGGTCTCGAGTGAGTGCCAGGCAGAGTTTCATCATCGATGCAAATGATCGATTAGATCCACCCCCACCTTCACCTTCAGCAGATCTTCACGTCTCAAGTCCCAACATAAACTTCCGGAATATCTTTTATCGCTTATCCTTCTGACATCCGGGGTAGAATAGCTGAGTCTACTCATAAAGGATAGACTGGATCATTTCTTATGGTCATCTGAGATCCAAGGCACGTTCCTGGTGGAGATGGACCAAGGCGGTTACCACCAAAATTCCAAAAGGGAATAGGTAATCTTGCCTGAAAATTATTATCGTTACAAATGTTTATGTTGTGAACAGGCGTTTCTTGGCTCTTATGCCGTTTTTTGTTTCTTATCTCTTTTATCGGGAGCATCGAAGAATCCTCTCCGCACCTGCAGTAAGGAGATAGGGTTCTAAGTTCTCCACTTCAGCACCGGAATACAGCCGACCCTGGTGTCGAGGGAAATCTCTCACTCCCTCTCGTAGGAAGCAGCTATCTTCCTCCCTCAACAGCGGCTGATAAGGACTAACGATGGAAGGACGGGACGATAGGATGGACGAATCGGAAGCCGATCTCACCGGCTATCTTTCTCTCGGCCGTTGCGAGTTATTGAAATTAAGTTGTGCGCATCAGCCCTTTCCCCAATCATGTAAATTCCGTGCGTGCTATTAATTCACCGGCAAGTTCGAAAACGATCTTTTGTATTCTGCGAACTCGTCGTGTCAACACGAGGTGTGGCTGCCGTCAATTCCAGTATCCCAGGTAGGATCTATTTTCCTTAATGATTTAGCCAAGTTTTTCTTGTAATTTTAACTGGCTCTCTAATGGCAATAAAGCTTATCTCCTTGGCTAAATCATCCATATCTTACTTTATGAATTATCTGTCGCATTTTTTGATTGGTATTTTTGCTTTAGTTGAATATAATATGTGCCTGTAAACCCAATTTAATCTCGAGTGCCGAAATGCCGAAAATTAATCCTGTAATTTTGTGTTACCGACATGTTGATAGTTTCTAATTAGTGCCGATGTTCTCGATCCCTTCCCCCCTAATTTTGTATACCGACAATGCTGTTATTTTTATTTGTATTCTCGAGCCCTTCCCCCTTAATTTTTGAATATTGAAATGCTGTTAATTAATAATTTTTATTTACGTTATCGAGCCCTTCCCTCTTATTTGACCGAAATGCCCACAAAAAATTAATGCTTTTTTTATTAATATTATCGACCTTCTCCCCGTAATTTTCATGCATCGAAATGCCTAAAAACAATTTTAATATTTAAAATATTAAAACGCTTTATAATGCCGCCCCCTTTTTTATCGCTCCATATATTTATCTCTGCCCCTTTTACCCTCAAATTATAATATATTTGATAACACTAGCCCCTACCGTCCATATAATATTTTAAAAGAATATATATTTTATGATGCTCCCCCTTATCGTTCCCTATAATTTATTTATCTCGAGCCCTTTTTGCCTTAAATCATAATATGTTTTACCATGTTGTTGGCCCATTATCTTCCCTATAAACTAATTGTCTGTTTTGAGAAACCCCTTGGCATTTATTTCAAGGCCCCATTTGCTTTCTTCTTTCCGAACCCCATATTTATTTACTAATTTCGAAACCCATTTGAACTTAATATTTTTGTGAGAACCTCTTTTCGAATTTACTTTAGAACCTCCTTTTCGTATCTATTTCTATATAATTTTGCGGGTATCTTAGGGAACCCCTTTTGTGTTTATTTCGAAACACATTTGTATGTAATTTTGAGAACCCCTTTTTGTTTTTTTTATGTTGGTAAATATTTTTGCGTTTGTTTCCAGAACTGCCTATTTTTTTTTTGTACTTATTTTGTAACGTATTCCTGTGTATTCTCGGGAACCCCATTAGCGTTTATATTTAAGAATTCCCCCAGAACCTTCTCAGTGTTGTTTTAATCTGCCTTCTTTGAAGTGTCATTTGTTATACCGTTTCAAAATGCTGAATAAATCATTGTTAATTGTTTTTATTGAAAATATGAGCTTTGATGATTATGTACCCCCCCCCCCCCACTCTACCAAGATAAGTTTTAACTGAGCGAGCAATTTTCTTGACCCTAATTTTTGTCTAGTTAATTTTGGTTTTATTTTTGATTGTTATCCATTTTTGGTGATCTTTTATCTTTTGGTACCTTTTGTTTGTTATCATAGTATTTTTGCTATTATTCTCGAGATTTGCTTTTAAATTTTTGGTTGATTGTTATACATTCGGATGACTTAATGTCTTATGCTTTCTTTAGATATATTTCGGGTTATCTTATATGTAGATATCTTTTATTCTTTACCTTTCCTTTTTTTTATAGTTGTTTTGGATTTATCGTCTCTCACTCACTCTAGTTGGATTGGTTCGCTTTTGTCCCAAGCAAGGACTGGCGCCCAAAAATCTATTTATTTTTTATTATCGTTGTTCAAATCGTTTATTTAAAACTTAATTTATTCCGATCAAGGTCCGTGTGCGCTCTTTTGAGAGGCCTCCTAATTAAATATTTGATTTGCAAAAAAGTAGCGTTACAACCTTGCCGATAATTAATTTAACCATTTTTGCAGAGTGGGTGCGTCATTCTGAAGCAGCGGAGGAATTCTTTAAAAGAGTTAATGAATGTCGATTGAGTAGTTTTTTTTTACTGATAGTCAGATAATTGCGGCAATGCCCAGCCTCCGCACCCACGGTGCTTTAACGTGGTTTATATTACGTGCATATGAATATAAGTGCACAGATTGGGACAGTTTTGTAGTGAAATTTCGGCGAAGCTATGGGGGAGGTAATTTTCAACTTACACTCAAGGATGAGTTTAGAATAAGAATTCAGGGCCCGGGTTGAATCCATAGCAGATTATTTGCAGAATATGAGATCATTGTTTAAATTCTTCCAACCACCAATATACAGAATGGAGCAATCCTTCACGAAAGACCTTATTGAACCTGATAGAACTTGTATGACGATCTATACGGTTCAAAGAGTTTCAATCTGACTGCCTGTTAGGAAAAAAATTGTCAGATCGAATAGCTGCTGTTTTCCCTGGCGGACCGGTCGAACGCAAGCATTACGCTACAGCGTAATGGTAAAGTAATGCTAAAGTAATGCGAAAGCAATATGGCATTATAATTATTGAAAGAAGAAAAACAAATATGTAAACTTTTGAAACTATAATAATACGTTAAAATTTACGTTAAATGATCATGTCGTAATTGCAACAAGTTGCTTTTTCAGCTTTAAAAAATGAAAAAATAATGTGTCTGTCATTTCAGGCTGCTAACGGGGGCTTCAAGCGGGTTGCCAACATGTAGAGGCCCGACTTTAATTACAGCCACTTTGTTTTTTTTATTTTTTAACGCTGAAAAAGCAACTTGTTGCAATTACGACATGATCAGGGTTCTAAGAGGAATTTACATATCTGTAACCAATCTGGATTTTCCATTGCAAAATGAAGTGGTTTCTGTTGGGATTTTACATAACTATGTAACCCATCGTGATTTGCAAATTAAAAAAGTTCTGGTTTCTGTCTGGAATTCCAATTTTTTTTGTTGAGATTTCGTAAAGTTCCCAAATCTATTGGTTTTTATGAGGTTTTTACATAAACAGAACCTACTTAGATTTTTAGGCTCAAATAGAGCTGGCTTCTATCTGGAATACCAAAATTGATTTTTCAGATCTCAAAGTTTTTTGGTTTCTATGAGGTTTCTATGAGGCCTATTAAGAATTCCTTACTGAATTATTCCAACTTAATTGTATCCGCGGTAAAGACTAGCAAAACCTCATAGCGATGTAGAATATTTTGAACAACTCGAGATGAGGGGTTAACTATTTGAGTCAGCTAACGGCACGGATAACTATTACGCGAGACAATAGAAACTCTTCATGATCCAGTTACACGATCACTTAATAACCTTCCTGAAGAACAAAACCCTCAGGGAGCTAACAGCATTAAGAACCGGAACAGGAAATTTTCCTTCAACATTACCATTATATTACCCTCCGTCAATGTTGGGAAGCATGTTGTTATGTTATACTTCCAGTTTTTATCAATCTGACGAAAACCGCCAGATTACTTGTGACCATCTTAGAAAACGGATCAGTGCGACGCTAGAACCCTCGAATCTACTTGTCCAAGAAGAAATAATCAGTATAATATCATCAAACAGGATTATAACCGAATAAAGGATTGTTTTTGAATACGAGCAATTTTCGAATTATTAAAAAAACTCAGGTTGGTTATCTATCTGCCTTTTTTGACCTAACCGATCGCCTCCAATTTGCTTAACTTCACTTATAAAGCATTCTTCCTTTGTTTAAAGAATAATTGATCATTTCACATATGTCGAAGCAACCAGATTAGCTGCCACTAGTTTGAAGTTCTTTTACCGTGTTACGATTCCATATCTTAAAATATAATTGAATATATTATTTTTAAATTTTAATGAAGTAATGGATGCTTATTAATAAGACCTTGCTCGGATTGGTCCCAAAGAAATTCCTTTCCCTCTTGAGCTCGCCAGATAAAATATATTTGTACTGTTTATTCCCTTTTTATGAAAGTGAAAATGTTGGTTAATTCGTAATTTAAAACTTAGATTATTCTTAAACTTTCAGTAGAATGTCCACAGTCGTTTTGTGGAATGTGAGAGTTAAGGGCCCTGCAAATCGAGTGTAAATCGCAAAAATGAGATGCAGGCCAAACGGTGAATCCATTTTGTCTGATTTTTTGTATACAGAGTCTAAAGAGTATAGAGACTCTCGGTACAGCTCGATATTTTCGATAAAAATTCTATTTTTGATGCAAAAATTAAAAGAAAGAAATTGTCGTCGAGCGCATCTTTGCAGTACAGTGTTCTACTACTTAGTGGAGCAGGGTGTGGGTGAGGAAGTTATTTTTCTTGGGTTTTTCTTTGCGCGCTCCAAGCGAGAACAGCGAAAACTACGACTCAAGTCTGCAGGTAATGAAACATCCAATGTGACCATTCAGGGGCGAACACACCGTATACGAAAACTAGGGGCCCCTACCCAAATGAGTGGGTGAATTCCCAAAAGGCTGGATGCAATATTCACGCCGACTCAGTGTAACTGTACAATTTTCGGAAACTTACTCCGAAAGTAGTACCTTGTTACATGAAATGACAATATACAAGCTCTCTGTATAAAGAGGCAGATTATACAAGCATGCAAGATGTCAATAATCTGTGTCGCTCAATTTGCTCCGAAAAATAACAGATTTATTCGCATTGTACACAAAGTTTTCATATTTGCACAACTCAGGGGCTATCTGCAATAACCAGTTATAGAATTTGACTGTATTCTATGTACACTTGCATTTAATTTTGTCCAAAACTGGAACTGTACATCGTTTTGCCACTAATGTTTTACTTCACGATGTTACTTTTAAGCAAATACTGCATTTCTTACGAGCAGTTTATCATTACATTCGGAAATGTTACATTTACGCATCATGAAGGAAATTGTATACAATTGTCCCCTGATAACGAATATCTTGGTTCGTTTTTCGAAATCTTGGTCTGCATTTATAACAATTGTTAGTAACAATAAAGAAAGCGTGTTTATGAAGAATAAGCAATATTATTAATGGTATGTATTAGGTATAAGTTTCGCAACTGTTTTAGGGAAAATTATGACACTGGTTAGCTGGATGATTTTTTATAACCAAATGAAGAGTGTAGACGATTTCCTGTTACAAAAGGCCATTTTGCAACTACAAATCACTGCGAGAAGTTTTCATTGGATCGAAATATATATTTTTTTGCTTTCAAGAGATCTAACATCGATGCAGACAATGTACAAGTTTCAGATTTTTCTGAGCAATACATTCTGAGATACATCTGTGCACATATGTCAAATTTGTTGAGAAAATCATTATTTTCTAACAATAATGATTTCTTAAAAAATAGTTATTAACAAAATTGTTAAATTTTGAACGGAGTAGAATATTTTGAACCAAACCAGATGAATTTATGCTACATGCTTATGTACAGTTGACTTTTCAACGAAAAATAATTCTTTTCTTTAAATTTTTCACTTTTTTAAAGAAAGCACATGAAGTTTTGACAAAACAGTGAAATTTTTTAATACAAAATATGATTTTGAAATAATAAGAATGACTTCAATCCGAATGTCAAATGAAATAATTTTAGTTTTTCCTGAAAATTATAATTTTTGAGAAAGTAGTTCTACATTGAACCGAGTAGTTGAATTTGCAACCGGGAAGAATAATTTTATACCGACAAAGATAAATTTTTAACAAAATACATGATTTTTCAACTGAATATTTTAATTTTGAACGAAAAACACCAATTTGAAAGAAAAAAGAAATTTAAAACAAACTTTTTACTTTTTAAGCAAGAAGAGTATTACTGTTATACCACCTTTTAAAGAAAATACACGAATTATCAACCAAGCAGTTGAATAAGGTGACAGTTTCAACAAAATAGTGAACTTTTCAACAAAAGTGATGAATTTTGAGGCCAGAAGCATGAGTGCCCTATTAACAAAAGAAAAGTAATTTTAAGAAAATAGATGAACTTACGATTAAGAAAGATAAACTTTTCACGATATATGTGGAAAAGTTGAATTTTCAGCTAACACATTATATTTCGGCAAAGGAACATAATGTTTAGTATAATACTCAAATTTACAGCCAATGAGATGAATTTTCAAGTACATTTGTAAATCTTATCGTGGGAGAGTCCATTTTTCAGTTAGCAAAAATTAAATGCCAAACCAAAACAATGATTTTTCAAGAATACAGTAAAATTTTGAACCAAACAGATGAATTGTCAAGTAAAGTGAAGAATCCTCATAAAAAATGACTTTTTAACCAAATTATCAAATTTTCTACAAAGTAGAATATTTTTACAGAAAAGAGATGAATTTATGCTCGACGAAACAGTTGAATTGTCAACCAAAAAGGATATTTAAAGAAAAAAATGGTTCACTTTTTTCATGATAGTAGATTAAGTTTTGACAAAACAGTGAAATTTTCAATACAAAATATTAATTTTTAAAGAATAAGAATTATTTTATACCATATAATGCGGATTTTCAACGAAATAATGGAAGTTTCAACTCAAAATGATTAATTTACAAAAAAAATAGTTCAATTTTCTGGCAAAGAGATGAATTGTAAACAGAGATGACTCATCTTTAGCCAACAAATTCATGTTTAACAAAGTAGTACAACATTCAACCAAGAAGTTGTATTTGTAACCGAGAAGATTAACTTTAAGCCGAAAAAGACTAATTTTGCAGAAAATACAATATTGTTTAACTGAATAAATTTACATTTTTCAAGAAAAAACACGAACTTTAAACAAAAGAAACGAATTTTAAACCAAACTGTTGAATTTTTAAGCAAGAAGATTATATATTTTTTACAATGAAAGACTACTTTTTAACAAAATATAAGAATTAAAAATTATAATAATTATCATGCTGACTGCAAACGTTTTATCCTACGAAACAAGTTCAAGAGGCAAAAAAGTTTAATTTTTGCGTAGCGAGCTGAAAGTGCTGTTATAAATTTGTGTCGTTAATACAGAATTAAATTGTTTACAACAAAATTTTGTACAAAATAACTGACCAAGATTTCGAAAATCGAACCAAGATATTCGTTATCAGGGGACAATTGTATACAATTTCGTTCATGATGCGTAAATGTAACATTTCCGAATGTAATGATAAACTGCTCGTAAGAAATGCATTATTTGCCTAAAAATAACATCGTGAAGTAAAAAATTAGTCGCAAAACGATGTAAAGTTCCAGTTTTGGACAAAATTAAATGAAAGTGTCCATAGAATACAGTCAAATTCTATAACTGGTTATTGCAGACAGCCCCTGAGTTGTGCAAACATGCAAACTTTGTGTACAATGCAACGGATTGATTGAGATCTTGCATGCTTGTATAATCCGCCTTTTTGTACAGAGAGCTTGTATATTGTCATTTCATGTAACAAGGTACTACTTTCGGAGTAAGTTCCCGAAAATTGTACAGTTACACTGAGTCGGCGTGAATATTGCATCCAGCCTTTTGGGAATTCACCCACTCATTTGGGTAGGGGCCCCTAGTTTTCGTATAC